>VZDJ01000052.1:4914104-5167270 GCA_008694505.1 Cyanoderma ruficeps
TTCCTTCCTTCCTTCCTTCCTTCCTTTCCTTCTTTCTTTCCTTCTTTCCTTCTTTCTTTCCTTCTTTCCTTCTTTCTCTCTCTCTTTCTTTCTTCTGTGTATATATGTTTGGTTTTGCCTTCTGTTATTGCAGTGGAGTTTTAGTTCAGCTTTAAATGAAAATTAGTGGATTTTCTCATTTCGTAGTGCATGTAGAGATATAATGATGAAAGCTCCATAAATAAATAAGCACAGTTAATTTCAAAGGACCCTTAAACATAAACTGCTGTGGCTGTATTTAAAATGTGCGCTGTACTCTGGTTTCTTTTTTGTTTTTGTTAAAATATGATATATATTTTGCTCTTTGGCTAAATAGGGTGCCAGCTTCCTTTCTCCAGTCTTTTTATACAATCTTATGGGTAATAATCATAAACAGGAAGTCTCTGGATTGATTTTAAGTATTTCTCAGTTGTTGCCTAATTGTATCCTGCTAATTACTCTTTCCGAGCAGTTAGTTAAAAATAAATAAATTATGTTTTGCTATTTACAGGAACTGATACAGCTATGCGATCAGTTTGGGTTTTTCTGATTTGGTTTTTTTTTTTTTTTTAAATGCATGTTAAGCCTGTGATTGTTTAAAGGGGTGCTCTGGTTTCAGCCATGGTACAGAAACATGACTGTCTGTTTAGTTCATGAAAATAATCTAAGATTTAGTCCATCCAGTCCCACTCACCGCTGTCCTCAGCCTTTTAATATCGCTGCTGCGTTGCTTCAATTGGATGTTAAGAAGAGTTGTTTTATTTTTTACTCATCAGTTACTGATTGCTGAGTCCACAACACTCTGAACTCCCACTTAATTGTGAGCTCTCTTTCTGTCTCAGGTAGACCATTGCACTAACTCTGCACGTTTTGATTAATTTCATTATGAGGTAATTACAGTGTTACGTACTCACAGGTAAAGCATGAACATACACACTTCCTACTCTCTATCTATACATGACTTTCATATATATACATATATATTTATGGTTATCACTATATATGTTTTGGAATTGATCTCGCCATTGCTTCATAAAGTCAGATTTAGCATGTGTGTACCTAAATAAATGCATAAAAATAAGACATTAATTTTCTTAGACTGGGACCTTTAGTTCATGGTCATTGAAAATTTGAGGCACTCTTGATACAAATCCGAGGTGAAAAGGCAGGTGGTTATGTAAGGAATGTATTTCTTTCCTTTTTCCTTTTTGTTTCGTCTTGGGGCACAGAGCTGCAAATCTGGGAGGGAGGAGGATCACAAACCTTCCCTAAATGACAGATCCCACACGATGTATGAGGCAATTCACAGTCTGTTTGTTACATCAGTGCACCATGGTCTAGAAATATCAGCACTTTTTTACAAACAAATACCTGTATGTCTCACGTGTCTTGTGTGCAGAAAACACAATTTTTTTCATGTAACAAGGTGCTGCTCAGTCATTTTAGGAACCTTCTGCTGAGGCTTTCTTCCTGTAGCTGAAAATGAGGGGCACAGTTGCCAAGGGAAAACAGGGTGGTAATGCCTTAGGTTTGAGCTTTCATGTTTTTCAGACTCTGTGTTGCCTAGGGGTGCAGTTCTGAGCCTCATATTAAGTGCTGGTGAGAGTAGGCAGACAAAACAAATCCTTTTCCTGCTGAGGACCAGGGAAAATTTTCGGGCCCAAAGGCACAAACAACAGTGGACTGAAGAAAGAAAACAAGTAGGATAGGACCTCACAACCTGAAGCTGGAATTGGACAATTAAAACCCCAGTATGCAAAGAGACCAAAACTTATAAAAATGTAAGACTCTGTGACCGGTCATCCATTTTGTGACCATTTTGTGTCCACCTTGGGTGTAGGCCTGGCCAGGCCCTGTCCTGCCCAAGGTGGATCCTGGAGGCCTTTCAATCTCTAGCTTCATTCTCTAGCTCTGTCCAGTCTCTGTTCCAGGTCAGCCTTCCCAAGGCATCACTGGGAGTGCTGGAAGTGCTGCAGCGTGTTGCAGTGAGAATAAACTTGAGCATTTGAGCGTGTACCAGTCTATGGTATGTGTTGAGTATGTACCAGTCTACAGAAGATGGTTTTTAAAATTAAGCGTTTCGTTGGTTTCCTTACAGAAAAATCTGTAGATTGGGACATGTTTCAAAGCTGTTCAGTTTCATGCCAAACAATCTCGACAGTGCCCCTTTCGCTGAGGTAGGAATGAAGTGAACACGGCAGGAAAGACATGTTTTGTTAGGCTCAAGCAGTGGGTGGTGATGTTTTCAAATCTGTTTTTCAGAGGTAAGATCTACAGCTATTTCCCTGGTCCTGAGGAGAACCAGGAAAGGAGGTCCTGTAGGAGGACCAGGCTACAATTAGGAGGGAAATGCGAAATGCAATTTAAAACATTTAAAATCGTTTAATTGGTTTTACAGGGGGGTATTAAAAGAAATAGAAGTAAAATAAATGAGTGATGGAGGTACTTGACTTGTAGATATAGAGGCACTTTTGAATATCAACCTGTTTACTGAAGCTTTCATGCTGATATGCCTAAATACAAAACAAAGTCCTTAATCAGTAGAACGTTCCTTAAAGGTATCTCTAAGCCCCAAGCTCATTAATTTCTACCTCAAATGTGTATACAGGTGTGAGCATGAAGGCATAGAAAAATGGCACCAGCTGTTTGCTGATTCTTATTGGTTATTCTTTTAAAATGTGCACGTTGAATAAAATGAGAATATGGACCTTACATGACTCACACCTCCCAGAAGGAGAGAGGAGATGGCTGTGCTGCTGTCTGCTGATGTACTGACCCCAAAGGTCAGAAATTGGAGATTGGCATGGTCCTTAATTCCCCACCTCCTGTAATGAAAAGAATTTACAATAGTTTCTTTTTTCTGTTTCTAATGAAAGCAATTACTTCTTAGTCACTGTATTTTCAAAGACAATTTTGAATGAAACCCAGGATTAAACTACAGAGCCAAGGAAAACCCAAGTATTGAAATTACAGATATTACAGAAAGAGTTCACAACTCTCCTCTTGCTGCACAGAATGAAGGAATATGAAATCAGGTCTGCATTCACCTCTCACCTTCTATTTCAGATTTTCTGCTCTTTCTGCAGAGCTTCACCACTCATTTATGAATTGCTCTTTCCTGATCACATTTTTCCAAAGTTCTTTCTTCTAAGCAAAGCGCTTACAGATTATAATATGCAGCTTTTCAAAAGCCAAGAAAATCTCCAGCAGAGTAGATGGCAAGATAGTTGAGTCTTGGAAAAAAATCTGTCCTCCTTTGTTTTCAGTGTGTTTTTCTTCCTTCCAGCTTTAAGAGCCCCGTATCAGACAATGTGAAGTGGAATGAACTTGTGGCATAATACAGAAAATGAAATGTTGTGATTGGTAATGAAGGATTAAAGGCCTCGCATCCTTGGAGCTGCTTTTTAAGAAACATTAGTGGAACACCTGCGTGTACAAGTCTGTCTTTGCAGTTGCTCCTCTTTTTGAATTGATAATATTGGGTGGCAATGCAGCTTAGAGTTGCTAATTTTCATTCTAATCACATATGGAAGACTACAAAGTAGACGGCTTCTGTGATTTAAGAAACAAATAAAAACCTCCTTACCCTTTCTAGGGCTTCAAGCTTAGCCTGAATGACTTTGTAGCAACAATTTGGACTTGATTTTTTAAAACCAGATGTAGTGGGGAAACAGTAACCTGAGATGTGAAGTGACCAGGGCCAGTGACTGCTGAAGATGGCGTCGATGTGAAAGAAAACACATGGCAAACCTCCTTTCTGTGAGCATTATTATCACAGAGTCTCAATACTCCACAGACCTAATTACTTTGTGAACAGAGGAGTAATGTTTTCTCCAGTTTCCAGTTGGAAAATGAGCCTAGGAAACAGTGTGTTTTGCAAAAGGTCCGTGTAGAAAAGAGCAAAAATCAGCTCCCCGAAGGCAAAGCAAAAATGTAAAAAAACCTAGATGGGTTTTGCAGGTAGAAATTTTGATTCCTATTTGGAAGGAAGAGGAATTTTAATTTTTGTATAAGTGTTCCTGGTAAAAACAGGATGATGTTTGGAGAAAGGGAAAGCATACTCTACTGAGAGCAACTTTCTGACAATTAGACCTTAATTGGTGATGCAGCAAATTCTCTAAGGGAATGGCAGGACTACCAACTGGAAATAAGTACTGCTAGATAAACAGTTCTACACTAAGGGGAGAAAACCTGAATATAGAACAAATGTGATGTGCTTGAGGCTGCTACTGTTAATAATTCTAAATAGACAGAATTTGCTGTTCTTACTTGGGCCTTTTTTTCATTCTGTTAGAGAAATACTGTTTATTTCTAATTTTATTTTGTGAAGTATTAATAATAATATATTTTAAAATATTTGATGATAAAAAAGTCTTTTGTATAAGAAAATACCTAATTTTATTATCAATCAAAACTAGCCTCTTTCAACAGCTGGAGAATTCCAATGATTCTCCTACAGAAAATGCTACCTTACGATTATGTGTAGAATAGTTGGAGTTCTTTTCTTTACAAGTTCACCTAATTTACTTTTTTTTCCTTCATGTTCTTCATGTAGATGCCTCATAACGTGCAGAGTTTATAATTCAAGTTCCTTTTAAAGCTGATTTTCTTTTTAAAATGATGGTTGTGCCATTTGGACTGCCAGATCTGTAGTGTTGTAGTTTTGGCTACATATACAGCAGCAAAGAACAAAATATTTTTTGTCACACTTCTGTTACAGTTCAGTCTGTTCCTCTTACATTATCAGCTTGTTTCTCTGGGCTTCACCGAGGCATCTGCTTTAATTTTTATTGGGCAGGGCTGCAACTTAGCAAACTGGGGTAAGCTTCCCAAATAATTCACAAATGTGGTTGATGAAATCAATTATGTCTTGGCTGAGCGATCTATGGGCGTATTGTGCACACACAGAGCATTAAAATAATGTTATTAAGGTGCAAATCCAAGTACTTAAAGTTCGGAAGTGCCAAAATCCGAGTTGCCTGGAGGCTCACAGGCTCTATGCATGTGTGTATGTATATGATATTGCCTCTAGCTGTACAACTTCAGTGTTCTTCCAGCTGGAACATCATCTCAGTCATCCAGGGCTTCCTCGTTGATCACATCCAGTCTGGTCTGCAAACCAGGATTTGTTACGGTGGTCACCAGTTTGGGATGTGATTTGTTAAGTAAATTGAAGATTTCGTAGGTAGTTTGTTTGTCTTCCCCAAAACAATGGTGTTACCTTCAGCAAAAGAAGAAGGAAAAAAACCAAACCCAGAGATTAACATCAGAATTCTAATTTTAAGACCCAGGCTATGCAGCAGGGGGCTGATTTAGTTGAAGAGTGGAAGAAGTCCTTCTGTTTCCAAAATTAGGTCTGATTAATTCCAAGCGATTCTTCAAACTGGAACTTGTGTATCAGTTTAGGGTGTAACACCAAATTACAAATCATCTGGTTGAAATGCACCTTGAGATTCCCACCTTCTTCTCTACTTTTTGTTCCCAGTCCCTCTACCTGCATTTTACAGTTTACTGCTCCCTTATTCCCATCCATTTGGAAGGCTGCAGGCCTAAATTTACATATTAAAGAGGGATTGGGTTTAGGGAGCATTTTTACTTAGACAGTTTCAAACTTTGGTCTTAAAAAGGTGCTTTGATGTGATTAAGGAGCAGAGAGCTGATCGAGAGAGGAGTGATGGGTGTGGAAACAAGTGTGGAGGGGAAGAGATGAGTGATAACTTCCTCTGCTGCTGGGCAGGTGGTAATGTGAGACTGTGTTCTCAAACGTTTGGGGTGCAGGAAGTGAGTGTCCCCTTTAACTTTTTACCTCACTGTTCACTTCTAAAAAGAAGTCTCCATGTCTAGCTAGGCACAGTTCCCCTCTGCTCCAGGCTTGCCATCCCATTCTTTACGGGGAAATGGCCCAGTTTTAGTCCCAGGCAAATTTCCCAGATTCTCTCTCTTCGAATTTGCCTGTGCCCTTTCATTGCCAGCTTTATTCTTATGCCATGTCCTAATCACAGCTTTAGTCACCAGTCCCTCTCATCTTCAATCATATCATCAGCCTCTAAATGCAGGTAGTGGCAATTCTTCCTTTCACCAGTTTGTGCTAGGATGAAGGGAAAAGCGTTGTGAGCAGGCAGTAATTTCTTAAGCCAAATGAATTCATTACTCAGGCAAATGAAAGAGAACTGCCAATTTCAGAGCCGCTGCAAGTGAAGGGAAGTTTATGAAAGCCTACAGTCGTGTTTGTCATCTTTGTTTATCTTCCCATCACCATTTTGATTTAAAATGTTTTGCCCAGTCCAGCTGTACCACTGTGGTCACTCCGTCTGCCCTTCCATGGCTTTAGGAATGAAGGTGGTATTGTCGCCGTGAAGGGATAAAACCCCTGGTGTTACTCCCTTCTTTGTATTTCTTCACCCTTGATGACTGAGCAGTAATTTCTCCATGGGGATTATTTGTGCAAGGATGGGGCCTCTGTTCAATCCAGATATAACCCAGCTGCAGTGGAATTTCCCCCCCTTCTCTGGGCTCACAAGCAATTAGCACTGCAGGCAGGGCTGGCCTGGCCTTGCAGGGAGCAAAAGATGCAGCAGAAAACTTCTCCCTTGAAATGGCAGCTGGACAAAGAATTGGAAGATTAATCAGAAAATTATTTCAAGTCGCTTTTTGCAGGAAAAAAAAAGGAAAAAAAAAGAAAAAAAAAAGCAGAAAAGTCACATGTCCATGAAATAAGACGAGACCTCTCACATGTGTGAGTTTCTACGTGGATAACTGGTGGAATGAGTCCCCAAAAAAAGGGATGTTCTTAGTAACACCAGGTACAGATGACAGTCATGTGTGAGCTCTGAAGGAAATTTGCTCTGATGACAGGTCAGTTTTTCACCAGGAGCTGGAAAATTGCAAACATACGATTATTCAAATCAGATGGTATCTGCAAATAAGATATACTTGGCAAATACTGTAAAGTTCATATGAGATATTATTATCTTTCCCTTTGAGACTTGATTCAGCAGGAGCAGTTGGTTTGTTGTTTTTTTTTTACATAAAGAATGTGGGTGCTTAGAGGAAATTGTTTGATTATAAAGGAAAGAAGTACCAATGCACATCAAATATTAAATAGCATTCTCTCTTTTTCAAAATTAGTTCTCAATTTTGATGCTATAAAGTTTTAGCAGTAGTGGGAGAGCTCCCAGAAGACCCTTCATTATGTCTCATTATTACAGCATATGTGAGGCCATGGCACCCTTGGTTGCTATAGTTCCATATTTAATCAGGAAAAATACGTTTCATGGCTGCACAGCTGGGTAACCTTATGTATCTGTAGATTTCTCCAGAAACAATCTTACCTATAACCCATAATACCTTGATTTTCCTTAAAAATATCCTAAAACAGGCTCCTTTTATTTTTGATATTTTTTATTTCTTAACTACATGGTAAAGTTTAATGACAGACCACAACTTTTTCTGGTGCTCCTCTGGGTTTTCTTAATAAAGGGAAGGGTTTTTTACCTTCTGGGAGGAGAAATTGTAAATTTTAGTATTGCAGCACAAGTATTGCAGAGTTCACACTCACCTGATGACAGGTTTGCCATCAAGGATAAAGGATATGGCTGTTGTTTCTTAGAAACAAACTGAATTCCTAGTCAGGTGTTTTTCTCGTTTATGTTATTTAAATCCAACTTATTGAACAACAAGTTGGATCAGGTTTCCTCTGGAACTCTTACCAAAAAGCTGTTTAAATAATATGTAGCTTTAGGTGCTAGATTTAGTTAAATATCTGTCCTGCCAGGGGAGACAACGAACAAGACTTGTTTGGCTTTACAATTCCAGTGGTAATGTTTAAATTATTTCACAGGCATGAACTATCCAGGGAGGCTGCTGTGGTCCCCAAGAGCTTTTTTTGGGCATATTAATGCACTAAAACTCAGGGAGTATTTGCAGTGTAATAATTGAAGAAAGCTGATTAAATACACAGAGCATTTAAACACCCATTTTAATTCCTGACAAATTGGAGTATCTTGGCATTTTAGAGAGCTACAAACTTGCAGTGGTGTGTCCACCACTTTGATGGGAAGTAGAACCTTTGGGATCACGAGTTTGTGACAGCCACGGTTGTCTTTGGTCATACTGAGTCTGATCTGTCACGGTGGTGGGATCTGAAGGTTTGTGAGTGCAGTTCCCCCTAAGATGGTAGAAGGCGATTGGGAAGGTACTTGTTTGATTATAACCATGGATAAATTATAATCATTCCTTCCCTTTGTGTGACTCTACACACAGGCAGACCTTCAGCAGGTCTGGGGAGGGTATTCCAACTGCTTTAAATGATTCTATATATAATCAGGGGAAAAATATTTATATTCTATATATAATCAGGGGAAGGCAAGACTCCTTCAGACAGCTTCACTTTTGTTTAGGTCACTCTTGGTGCATCGTTCTCAAACTCCTCCTTTTCTTCTTGATTGTTACTTTGCAGCCTCAATAGGCAATCTTTTCAAGTTCATCACGACCTAGACCATCATGCCATTGAAACATTTTCCTTGTGAAATCTTAATTTCTGTCTTTTGATTGTTGGTACAGCTTTAAGCCTGAAATTAAAGGATTCCTGCTGCTTTCAGCTGGGGGAGAAGCTGTCATGTCAGTCACTGCCTCATCTGTGAGCAAAGCAGGTGTCTGTGAAAGGATCAGGACACACAGGAGCTTTGTAGACTCATTAGTTTGTTCCACACTGCCCAATCTGGTTTTGCTTTTGTAGCACAAAACATCTGTCAACAACAGCGCACCTGAATTTCTGGGGAGAGAGATGCCAGCAGCAGTCCTGCCTGCTCCTTTTCGGGTAAATCTCACCGAGATGCAGTTGTCCTGAAATTACAAAAGGCAGCAAATCGCTGTCTCCTCCTCATCTGTGGGAATAAATCAGAAATGGGAGTTGTGGGCTTGGCATTTAAGCATTTCCATTTGTAGTGCACTGACATACTAATGATGGTAATTTTGCATTTGTTACTACATGCCTAATCTAATTAAGTTTCTCTTAGGGTACAATTGTTGTTTTCTGTATTTAATTATGTAACCACCAGGTGCAAGTGTTAATAGTAGCTGAATTCAGAAGGCAGTCTTTTATCTTTGTGCTATGCAAGAACTTTTGTCTGTATTTGCAGTTTCCAGTGAAAAAATAGCTTTCAGTATTTGATTGCTGCAAGGAGTTGTAGTAGCATTTCTGACTGATATACATAGGAAACGCTAATGAGGACTGAACACTTATATTAGCACTTATATTATTCTTAATTTAGATGCGTTCAGAACCATTTTGGGGCTCTACATTTTGGTTTCAGGTGTTGCAGTAGTTCAGGCTTCCTTTCCCGGCTCTCCTGTTGGTTTTGAGGGATGGCAGTATTTCCACACTCCCCAACAGATCTGCTCCTGTCTGTTTGAAAAAGTCTGAGCTATGTAGGGGGCTGAAGCTGAATTTCATGGAGCACTGGCAAAACTGTGACTTCTGTGACTGCCTGCCTGGCTCCGTGAACTTTTTGCTACCTTTTCATCAAAATGCTTGTTCAGACATTTTCAAAGAGTTTTCGGCAGCATTCTTTGCCTGCAAGAATAAACTCAAGTATTATTTTTAAAGCTCAAGGACCTGAGCTTTGAAATGATGTAAGAGTGTGCTTGGAGGCAATTGACTCTCAAAAGGTTTTGAAATTACAACGTTAATTTTTTAATAAAGTGAACAGGAATTGCTGTAAACGTTTCCACCTGCAGATCGGCAATTGTTTTTATCTACTAAGTAAAAATAAGTAAAGCTTGTATTTTCTAGCTTCTAGTCATTCATTAGTAATCCACAATTAGATAAATTTGGCATTAAGTGTAATAGAAAAATTAGATAAATGATTGGTGCATGTTGATTCTAAAGCATAAGGTACCCATGCAACATTCCCATTACTAATGGAGGAAAATTGTCTGCAGAAGCATTTTGCAGCCTCTTGGCATTTGTGAACAGTGTACATTTCTTAGTAGAAGTGTGGCCTGTGTGTACCATGAGCTCAAGCCTGCTGCCAGCATGCCTTCTTCTCTTAGTTCCTTCTCAAGGATTCTTTCAAAGAAGGATTTTAAGCTGGCCATGGACCACCAGTGAGTGGTGGTGAACCAAAGTACCTTGTTTTTCCTTTAAGGATCCTGTGGGATCATTTTGCCTTGAGCTGTGAAGTGTGATTTTACAGTTGAACCATTTTCAGTATAGAAACATAAAAGTTCCAATTCATTCTGGTGCAAGAATGACAGTATCCATTGGTTTATTTCTACATCCAGGTAAACAAGCACTGTCTGATAATTCTTTTTTTCATTAAGCTTTCCAGGGCTGTTAATGGTAGAGATTTCTCCCACTCCTGCCATGTTTCTTAGAGACCCAAGTTATTTCAAGTTTAGTTTGTTTCTCACTCTTCAGCCCTTTACTTCAAAACCCACTCCTTTGATGGCTTATCACAAAATTTGTTCAGAGGCTTCCATTTTTTTAAGGTAGTCTTTTAATTACTACTGATTATGCATTGCATCAAAGAAAAGTGGTTGAAAACTTGAAAACCACAAATCAAATATACATCAATGGGTTACAGTAATGAATGCTGACGTAATGTTTCTTCAGAAAGAACCTGTTAGGGACAGAAGACCCTGTCTCAGGTGATGTGAAAAATAGTCAGCTTGACTTCTGAGAGCAGCTTGCTAGAGTTAGTGGTCAGCTTTCATTAGAAACGAATTTAAAAAAATGTTAGAATAGGTATGTTTATTCTTGGTTCATAGAAGTCTTCAAATTAGTATCAGGATTAGGTCTTCAAATTAGTACCAGGATTAATCCTTTCCGGCATCAAGGCCTGGCACTGATGGGAATAACAACTTTTCACTTAGTTCCTCTATGCTTTTGGCTTTTGGATTTGTTTTTTCCATTATTCCTATTCCAGGAGCTGTTTTTCCCCCCCAGAAGTACAATGATTTATTTGGGTGATAACACGCAGGCTGTGGTATTTCAGAAGCTGTTATCAGTTTCCATGTAGGAATGTTTGGGAAAAAAAAAAGAAAATAACACTATCTTGCAAAAAAATATGCTGGCCTCATTAGGTGCAAAAGTGTCTCAAATGGCCCTTAAGCAGCACTTTGGCTTCTCCAGCTTCTCAGCATGAAAACATGTCTAAGTAAGTTATATTATTTCAGGACAGTGAACAGCTTGCTTCAGATCCAGCAACTGTGTTTATTCTTTGGTTTTGGTTTTTCTCCCGAGTGAAGAATGTCACTCTGCACTGTTTACATTTGCATCTCAAAACAATTAAGCTAAAACAGCTTTGTAAGATTGGGAGCTGGCTTTCTCTCAGGGAGAGCTTTACATTCAGTTTCCAGAGTCATGCAGTAGATAGACTTATTTTTGTGTCGTTTTGTTGTTGTTTTTCTTCTTTTTTCAAGCTGGTGCGATTTAATTTATGTTCCTCTTTCTGAAGATGTTGGAATGCTGTTGATTTTGAATTGTGCCTATTGGTAGGAACACTCAGATGTATTTTCTTTATGTATAGTGCTTTAATTATGAGAAGCACAACCAGCTGATTTATTCTGTATTTGGTGATGTTCCTTATTATATCTTTGGGTATCTTACTGAAATTCCTTTTTCATGAAGAAGCAGAGTAGTAAGCAGTAAAAGCTTTCCTGTCTTTGATAACAGGACCATGCACTAACAAAATGCAGAGACTTGACTCCTTTTCTTTTTCCATGTCCTTGTACTATATCCATCTGTGAAATAGATGAAGATCTTTTCTAGTCTGAACTGAGCTTGATTTATGGCATAATTGTATCGTTCCAGTGCTTCACAGCAATACTACAATACATGGAGAACTTTGAACAGCCCCTGTGTTGCCAAGTTTTAGGGCACCATCCTGCTCTCTTCTTTCATCCCTTCCCCATTTCCAGATTTCATCAGCCTGCTCCTGTACACTCACAAAACGTGTTGATGAGAGGGCAATCCAATGCTCCTTTTGCTCCCTCTTACAATAACTGGTGTTTCTTTCTCAGGAGGCAAAGCTGTAAAAGTCATTTTGCCCCGGGGTGAGGCACTGGGGTGAAGATTTAGAAGTCCGTGCAGCTCAAGACCTTCTGGACCTTCTTATTTTTGATCCTGATTCTGTTTGCTGCTTGTGGGGTGAAAGGGGATGCCTGAGATTTGAGTGACCTGCCTTCTGTGTGCAGTTGCTTCCTCCCACCATTCATTTGCAGGGGCAAAACCCTGTTCTGGCCCAGAACACCAGATGGGTTGGATTTTGGCAGAGAACACCCCATGGAGGGACTGGATTTTGGTCCAGAACACCAAGTGGATGGGCTGGATTTTGGCAGAGAATACCAAGTGGATGGGCTGGATTTTGGCAGAGAACACCAAGTGGAGGGACTGGATTTTTGTCCAGAACATCCCATGGAGGCACTGGATTTTGGTCCAGAACATCCCATGGAGGGACTGGATTTTGGCAGAGAACACCAAGTGGATGGGCTGGATTTTGGTCCAGAACACCAAGAACCATTGTGTGGTGTCTGCTGGAACCACCTCCCAGCAGGGCTGTGTGAAGACCTGCTGCATGGGCAACATGGGACATCACTTTTGTGTCCCGTGTTTGTCATTCCCTGAACACACCCTGCCCAGGCTCTTTGAAGTAGGAATGATCCTCTACAGACCCTCTGTCATCCTCTGACCTGAGCAAGTTCCCTGTGAAAATTCCCAGAGTGTTTTCATGTCCCTCCCTACTCGCCAGTGGACAGAGCAGGTGTGAAGCAGGGCAAATGGGAGCTCAGTTTCTTACAGTCTGAAGGAGGCCTTGATTTTTCCTTCCTGTGTTTGTCCTGCCCCTGCCTGCAGGTTGTCCTTACAGAGCTTGGGGCAGCCTGCTCCCTGGGGTGGGTGAATGAGCAGCAGAGACAGGCTGTGGGAAAGGTGCTCCTGGTTCCTAGGGCTGGTGCTGTCACCTCTGACATTGCCTGTGCCCCCAGCAGCCACACTTGAGGCCAGCATCATTTCCTCCCCTGGCTTTGCAGGCGCTGCAATCCCAGTTCAGAGGTCTGCTGTCAGCAGGGGTTCAGGGGGCGTCGTGTGGGATTTAGCCACTGTTGCATATACAGTTCAGAATAATTTTCTGCTCCTTTTGATAGCTCTTGATGTGTTTTATTCCGTTCCACTCTAATCAAGTTAACTGTTTTAGCACATTGTCTTTCTTCAGACCTTTTTTTACAGAAGGCTGGTGTAATCTCTCTTAAGAAGAAAAAATAATTCCCCTTTCATCTTTCTGGGGAGATCACTTTATTCATGTGTAGTGACCTGGCTCAGCATTTGATAACTAATGTGTCACTGAAAGTTCCTCATTACGGCCCCAGCTTGCAGACCACCTGGAGTGCTCCATTATTAATGTGAACTTCAGGTTCAATTTTTAGCTCTGTGCAGGTGCATATGCACTATTCATTGCAGGCTGGTGACACTTTGCCCCGTGAAGGGACAAGAGTACGTGTGGCTGAATGTGTCTTACAGGCCCGTGGAGCACTTATTGTTTTGATAGCAGCCATAAGAGGAGTGGAAGCGCTGAAGTTCCAGCTCTGTGTTGATTATAATCTAACTTTTGCTTTCCTTGGCAGTAGTCCTTTGATATAGAGGCACTTAATCTCAGTGCCTGGAGAACGGGAGTAGAGAAGCCAGAGAGGGGAGCATAAAGGGGAAGCCGCGCTCGGCTTAAACCAATAACATGGGAAAAGCTTAGTTCTTATTCCAGACATAAACGTATCCTCGGATGGTAGAAGATAGTTACATGGCAACCAGGCACTGCAGGGCCCTCCAGGTTGCTGCTGGTTTGTAGTGCAGGATGTCAGTAATCTTGTCGATGCAGCCAGGATGCTGTTAAGACGATGAATTTAGGAAGGATCTTACATCTCCTTGATGGAAGCTTAATTTTGTCTGGGTTTTTTTTATTTATTTTTTTTTTCAGTAGTTGCTTAAGCCACCTAAACTCCTCTAGCCATCCATCTTTGCGTCCTGAAATCAAATAAGTGACCTACTGAATTAAATCTCCGATCTTAACTTGTTTGTTTTATAGTCCAAATAAATGAAAAGGCAGGAGATAACAGAGTCTAATGCTGCATACAAATCAGTGGAGCTCGGTACAGTTGCAGGGTTATTCATTGGCTTTCTGAGGTTTCATTTTCAGGGTTATTTCCCTTTTCTTTTTTTGAGGGGGAATTTCTTTGTGGACTTTTTTTGGTTTTGTTTTCTTTTAAAAGAAATATGGAAATAGCAGAAGTGGGAGGAGAGGTGGATTCATAGGAGCAATGGAGCTGGAAGGACAAAGGGAGATGGGCTGAAAAGGAAGGGGAAAAGAATAGTTCTGAGTGTGTGAAAGAGAGTGGGAGGAACAGGAAATCGGAGTGTGGGATTGCAACACTGGGAAGTGTGGGCAGGAGTAAATTGGACTGGGAAAGAAAATTCCTGAAATATCTTGTTGTCTTTAAAGACACCAGCCTGATTATAACAAAATAGCTTCTGTTTTACTCACTGAGGGCCAGCTCTTGTTATACTGTATCTGCTAAAAACAAATATTAAAACACATCAGTGGATTTTTTAATGAAGGGCTAAAGCACAAAAAGGTACTTTCTCAACAGCTTAGTATTTTAAATAAACACCTCCCTCAAGTGCCAAAGGATTAAAGGTTTTCAAATCTTATACAACCGTGTATGATTTGTGTGGTCCTTCATTGCAGTCATTTTGCTCTTATTTAAACTGAATATATGGTGATTTGGGTTTTGGACACATGTTAGAGTGGTGCTCTGTTCTCCTAACAGGTTACTGCAGAGAAATGAGATAAGAGTATTTCAGACTAATGTTTCTAGTTATGGCCAGCAGCACTAGAAGATGAAAACTCTGAGATGACACTGAAAATTTTGGTTTTTCGTTAGAAAAACCACCAGTAAATTAGATCTCTAGGCACTGATTTTCTAAATTTGCTGTTATTACAGCGATTTTGCCTTTTGGAGTTGTTTTGAAGTATGTGGATATACCTGTCTTGTAGCATTTTAGAGCGCTCAAGTGCCATCTAAAAGATGAAAGAAGTCTAAAAATGTATTGAACAGTTTAGAATTAATTTAAAATACCAGTTAATGTTATTTAATATCTGATATATTTCTTCTGCACACCTAAAATATTTATGGAAAAACATCCAAGAATTTGTATGGTGTATTTAAAATGTGTCTGGTAAATTCCCCTTGTGAAATAAATTATTTTTATTGCAAGTTAGCAAAGTACATATTTAATAGTGAAATGCTTTGCTTATGTACTTACATAACTCCAGTGTATAATACAGGTCCAAAGGTCTTTAATTTATTATAAAGATAGGACTTTAATGACAAAATAATGGCTCTGATGTATCTGTACCTTTGGGTTTAGATATTAGAAAGGTTTCATATCTTTCAGCTCTTCCTTATGTGATGTTACACTGGTGCCCCAGACATTTTTTAATGCATGAGCAATCAACATAAATGAAAACTAGAAAGCATTCATGTTAAGACAAGAGGCAGTGTTACTTTCAATAAGGTGACTTCAGAAAACTGTCACACAGATATTTCACTGGAGACATTCTGGTTTGACCTCTATCTCATCATGCCTTTATTCCTTTTTTTTTCATCTCTCTCTCTCTATTCTTCTTTTTTCTTTTTTTTTTTTTTCTTTTATGATTAAACAGATGAGAAGGGGTTTGCAAAAGCCCTCCAGAAAACTGGCAGAAATTCCTTGTGGAATTGCAGGTCTTTCTAATTTCCACGTATTTTCCTGCAGGAGAATGGCTTTCTAAGAGCCCCGTTAGCCTTCAACCTTGGCAAGTGTAGGAGTACATCTGCAACGTTATGATTGAAATGTTATACCTGCTTATTCTAAAACTGACATGAGAGGTGACAAATGACAGAGGCATTACTGGGTCAGGTGAAGTCTTTGTCATAATCCCTTTTCCCTGAACTTTTAGCTGATGCAGCAAAGAGAATCCTGTTTCGGGGATTATTAACACCACCTGCTACAAAATTCCTTTGGGAAGGACTGGAGCGCTTTGCATTCAAACACTGGCTTTGAAACATGCAGGAAAATGGCACAATCTCTGCAGACACTCTAATGACTACTTTGGGCTTGGTGTAAGCCAGTCTTTCCACTCTCCCTTTCCACTGCAAAAACGTGTTATTAAGGATATAAATGCTGTTTCTCCCATTGCAATGTAAAAGTGAATTTTCAGTGAATTCCTTGAGTTCTTGTGTTTGACAGGATCCAGAGGTACAGTCTGCTGCAGTGAATTGTGCAGCAGGGTTGGACTGATCTCTGGTTGAAGCCCCTTAGTTTTGGATAGCACGAGCAGAAAGCTCTATCTCCATTATACAGGATTTTTTACTTCTCTTTCTTCTCGAGCGCCGTTTCATGTTCTGTAAGCTTCTCTTTGTGTCTGGTTCATCCACAAGGCAGATTCTTCCCTCAGGAAGAAAAAGTGGAAAGCCTGTGGGAAAAGTGTTTTTCCTCTTTGGTCGACTACTCCTGTCCTACTTCTCTTCCTGGCAGGGCAGGCAGGCAGTGCCTCCCCGGCTGGCTGTGGGGAACGTGCCCCAGCACCAGCTGGGCAGCAGAGAGGAAAGGCACTTGACCAGAACCTGGGAGCCAAATTTGACTCCTGTTCATCTCCCATTCCTATGCTGGCTTTGAGATTTTTTCAAAAGCCAGATGAGGGAAAGTGCCTTCTCTTACCTGTGGGCATTGATGGGACTGGAATCCTGCTGGAGCTGCCTGAGGCGGAACAGGCAGAGCAGAGGAACAGGCAAAGTCCTGGGCTCTTTTCATCACAATCTCTGATTGCAGATCCCCCTGGAACCGGGAGGTGAATCTGTCCCTTTTGTATTTCTGAGTGAAGTGAGTGCTGATTGATTTGTCAAGTGATTACACGCTCAGATGAGATACTGGGATGTACAGTTTGATTCCCGTTCAGCGCCACAGCAACGCTCAGGCGAAGCTCCGTGCAGTACAGAGGAGATTGTAGCCACTGTAGAATGTGTACACAGAAATCACCTTTCCCAATGGCTTTCTTGAACCTTGTTCACCATTGCCTCTCTTAGTTTGTTTTCCCTCGGCGGAGTTTTCTGACTTTGCCCTTGCAAAAAGCAGGATCTGCTGTTTAACTGCGGGCCAGAAGGAGCTGTTTCCAGATAAACAATCCCGGTGTGCGCTGGAGTTAATTCCCTTTTTTGGCTCTTTTTCAACCTCAGGGGCTGTAACGTGTACCTAGACCACGAGGAGGTTTCAACTTATCAAAAAGAGCTTTAAACAAAGGTTCTGGTGACTTGACACCTTTAGACGTTGGAAGATGTTGCTCCTGTGAATATGAATCCTAGCAGGGTTTCTTTTAGCAGGAATGCCCCTTTTATCTCTCAAAATGAATCCCCCAAGACCCAACAACCCAGGGTTTGTTCTTGGCTGACCATTTTGTTCTGCTGTCCCCTGTCTGACACGATTGCAACATATTGTTAAAATCAGCTTTACACTGTTAGGGAATCCACAATCTCCTGTAAGACAAAGCTGTTTTCTGCAGTTTTAAGCTTTGAAACCTAAAAAGAGATGGCATGTTGCACGGTTTTTAGGTTTTTATGTCAGTGCTGTTTACTACAGTTACCATTTCCTAATATACGTGTGTTTCTTGAAAGGTAGTTTTCAGTATCTGAGGCATAACGTGCTATGAGTAATTCTTTCTCTTTTAATTCAGAAGATTTTTGTATAAGACGGTCTTGATCAGTTTTTATGATGTGGCATGAATGTAGTGTGGTATCTGAGCGAATCTTGGAGCCTATTTTAGAAATTTGAGGCTATTTAAAACAATTCTTGGCGTAGTAGTTGCATTTCTAAGCAGCAGCTCTTTGCTTTGGTGCAAGCAGGGGGTTTTATTTCTTCTACTGCACATTAATCACACACGTTCAGAAGAAATGACTCTCTGATTAAGGACACTGCTGTAGCAGAAGAAAAATAATAGTTTTTTAAGTTTTATTGCCATCACACCGCTAGTAAAATGAAATTTTTTTATACATGCTAGAATCTTGAGTTCCTTCAAAGTTGTGGGTCTGAGTTGGTTGTGAGCTCAACCAAAGCTCTTTCCCCTGCAGTTTGGGCATCTGAAACCTGAGAAATACCAACTAATTGTTATTTGTTTGGCCAAGGTCTGGTTGGATGTTACCAGATTGAAACTTCTGGGTCTGAAATTGGAGCAACAAATGAGTGGTCTTAAGCTGAGAAAGATGCAAATTGATAAACCAAAGGCAGCCTAGATATTAAATATGAAATCAAGTTTTTTCCATGTATTGGTAGAAACGCCAATGAAGAGGGGGCTGAAGTGGTGAGAATTAAAGACACGACTGCTGAGCTGGAGTGAGTCTGGATCCCTCAATTGTCTGCAAGTCACTTGGAGCTGGTGATCAGAGGCTGAGGGAATCCCTTGGCACTGGCTTTCTTTGCCTCGGGGGCAAGTGTGGGCATCTGTCTCTCCATCTAAACATGTCTGTATCCACAAATACGTGAATTTAGAAAATTTCATTTCAGTTTTCAATGCTCTCACTTTTTTGACAGCTGTTACCAGTTGCAAAGGGTTGTTTGAGACCAGCTGGGTAAAATTGTCTAAACTTCTGGAACTTGGAAGAATTCAAAGCACAATTAAAAAAACCTTGAGGTGTGTTTTGAAGTGATGTATGGACACAAAAGTGATTGACAAGGCACTCAGCACTGGGCCTGATCTTTTGGAGTCTCAGAACGATATAGCTTTTGGGGTGGAGCTTTTTGTTTGTCTATTCCTTCTCTAGAAGCCAAGTTTCTGAGTTTCTCTGAGAGGTCAGAAGAACCACTTTCAGCTCATCTTAGGGCAAAATAATGCTGCTCCTCAGTGCTTTGTCTTCTCAGTGCTGGGATGGAGCCCAAGCAGAATTCTGCTCTGCTCTGCTTGAGTTTGGTAACAACCTCTCCCAGTACCTCTTGAATTACCAGTGGTGATCCAAAACACTGATGTTCCTTCCAGATTGAGGTGCTGGTGTCCAGATAACAACACAGATTATTTAGGAAGTGAGGAGAATTCCTAAATGTATACCAGAAATTACTAAAATTGTTGTTCTGATGTCCTCAAGACAGGGAGCAAGGGAGGATTGTGTGTCTTCCCCTTCACTGCTTCATGGCCAGAGCAGGGAAAAGGGCAGATGTTTGCAGGGTCTGAGAGGAACTCGGGTTCTTATTAGAAGAAAGGCATGAATAAGATGAAAGGGACGACGTGTAGTACTTAAATGTTATCTGGATTGCTGCTGGACACCGGCATGAAAGGGAGGCCTTTTGGGAGGAAGCTGCGAGACAATACAGCCTTTCTGGGCACGAGATCATTGTCTCCTGTCTGGACTGATCTCTGGAAATCTACTTCAGGGAGTAATTTTAAGCTTCCTTTAGACATCACTGGCTCGCTGGAGTGATCAATGTTTTAATTTCATTTTGTTGACACGTTTTGGTAGCACGTTTTAAGGAATGTACGGCTCTGCTCTGTACTGGAATTCAGAAACAAGAAGAGGCAAACCAAACCCAGGTCCTGCCCAAAAGTTCGTAGGTGTGAGAATTTCTCTGTGCCTTGGCCATGTGCTAAATGCTTAACCACCTTTGGGCAGGATAGGACATTTTTTTAAAATTAATATGGTGTATTAAGAAGATGGCAGTCATACCTTCCCTGCCAGTCTGGACTGTGCCATTTATACAACGGAAAGAATATTCTTGCAAAAATAAAGATATCCCTTGAAACACAGGCAGGGAATATGACTTGTGTTTCTTGACAGGTAGTTTTCAATATCTGACTTGTTCCTTTATTCCACAGAGGTATTTTGATGACCAAAGCAGACACAGAATTCCTGAGTGTGATGGTTTTCCTTAGAGTTATGCATCTATTTCCTTATTTAGTGTTTAACACTTCAGGAAACACACGATCATCTATGTTGGAGTAATTTATTTTCAATCCTAAAAGGTAAAGAGAGTGCTGATGCTCACCCAGATTTCTTTGGCACATACATGTATCTCTTCCTGCAAAGTGCTGCAAATAACAAAAAGTAATTCTCCATTTCATTAATGCACCTCAGCTTTGTTGTTTGAACTTCCTGTCTCATATATGTAATAAGTGAAAAGGAAATGAGACTTTGGAGGAGATAATGTAAACACACAATATTTCTGTGGTTTCACTGAAATGAACTTAATGCCTTTTGTAAAAAAATTAATTATTGCATTCAGAATCTAACATGGACCTGGCCAAGTCTGTAGTGCCTCCATTATTTCAGGCATCAGGTTTTATGAAATACAATACTTCATACTGTAAATATTAAGGTGCTTTATTCTCTGCTGACTTTTGCATGCGAAGCGAAAGGAAAACAAAAATCAGTTTTCTTCTCTCTTGAGTCTCGCCGGTTTCCTCTCATCAGTCTCCTAATGTTTGTTAACTCAGAGACGGGGACAATTTAATTTTTGGTACATCAGATTTCACTGCCAGGGTGCGTTCTTTTATGTGCCGCATGTAGGTAAAATAAACTGAGAATAAAGTGACTTAAACATAACACAGAAATATTTAAATGAGTGCTCAGGCCTCCCTGCTTGTAACCTCTTCTCTAATTCTTAACTCTTTTGTCCTGGATTATTTTCCTACCCTTCCAAGTAGGAGTTCCACGAGTCCACGTTTCTGTCTAGTTTCCTTCCTCTGCCCCCAAGCTGTTGTGATTCAGTCCTTGGAGTAAATAGTCCAGACGTGTTCTTAAAAACATTGAATTTTTTTGGCTGAAACTCGTTCCTCTTTGTTTTGGTTTTGTTTGTTTGGGTTGTTTGTTTGTTTGTTGGGGGATTCAGGGGCTTTTTTGTTTATTCTCAAGTGTAAAATTTAAAGTCTGGTGAAGACAAAACTTTTGTCCTTCTAACAGATTTAAATATCTTTTTCTTTTTTCTGATGCATTTCATCCTTCTTTGCATTACGAGTTCTAGAAATGAAAAGAGATTTATATTTCTGCTGTGTGTATTTTGCCTTTGAATAATTAATTCCTGTCAGTTTTGACCACTGTCTTTATATTATACGATACTGGGATTGCAGAATGATAATTATTTTCCTGTTTTTATCCCTCTTCCTTTGGGCAGCTCTGTGGGCTGGGGGTTGATCAGTACATAAATGCCCGTCAGCCTCACTTTTATTTTTAGTCCCTCTATTTTGAAGAATTGAAAAAACCCTCTCTTTGGTTTTGAATCTAATAAAGCGGCCTGGACCTAATCTGTGAGTAGCATATTTAGATTAGCTTCATAACCCTAAGAGAAGGAAGAGTTTGTTAGGTGATTTGTGTGTGTCACGTTTAGATGACAGAGAGGACTTTGCAGGAATTGCCTTTGGTCTTTTAATGGCAATTAAAAAGCTTTTTCTGTCCTCCCCAAATGAACAAGGGCATAGCACCTTCAAAACTTGTAGTTTTAGAAATTTCGCCTACTTTGTCAAAGTTTCACGTAGACTTTTTTTAAAATACAGAACCGGTGCTGTGCTGTCTGGTTTGTGTGTTTGCTGAGGGATGATAAATAGTTTATAAACATCAGGAATACCGTGTCCAGTGCTGGGCTCCCCAGTACAAGAGAGATATGGAGCTTAATTGGCTGTTAAAGGCTTTCCTGTAGTCTGAAATATCTGAGAACCTCCACACATCCAGCAGCTACAAAGGCTTTGGTGAAGGTTGGCCCTGGGTTTTTAAAGATACAGGAGTCTGAGTGATTAAAGTGAAATACCTTTCTCATGCCAGAAAAGGATTCCAGATGCCTTTTAGCATCCCATATTTCTCAGCTCGCTTCTCACGCAGGCAGTTTTAGAGAGGAAAATGCAGAGAAATGTGTCAAACTCAAATATATTTAAAACCTGATCTTTGAGAAAAAGTTGACAGACTTGGATTTGTTCTGTATGAAGGAGAATAGTGATCAGTTGTTTTCTGTGCCTGGTGGCTGCATTAGCAGAAATAACAGCTTAAAGTTGTAGTAAGGGGAGAGATTTCCTCCGAAAATTAGGAGGAAGTCTCAGCTACATGACCATTAAATAGTAAATAGGCAGAAAAGCTTTCTAAATATTGGCCAAATATTTGGCAGGGATAACATAGATACTTAAGCAGCATCAGACAGCACGAGATTATAAACTTCTTGAGATCTGTTCGTAATTTCTGTGCATTCTGTCTGCAGCAGTATCTCCTTACTTACATCAGCATATTAAGAGAGCCTTCCGGGGATTTTTTGGGTAGAAAACCCACAGTTTCTGAGGAGTCCTTCACGTGCTGCTATGATTTATTTAATTGGACATCCAAGCAAAGAAGGTGTCAGATTATAGAATTGAGCTTTATTGCTGCTGGATAAAGAGGGGAATTAAGAGATTGCCAGAATTGCATTAACCATCTGAAGTGCAGCCTTCTTGAAATGCTTTGTCTGGATCATCCCTAGAGCCATCCACATCTTCAGCACGTTTTTCCCGTGAAATCAAATCAAATCCCTACAGGCCCACCAAATCTATTTTCATAGGATATCAGCAAGCTAAATTTTCTGTATGAAATGTATCAAGTCACAGTGAAAAATACATTGATAAACAATGTGGGGATGTGGGGCCGTGAGCACCTTATTGTCCTCAGCAGTATAAAAAGTATTTTGGGACTCTTCTTTAGCTGCCCAGGGCACAAAATAGGAGTAGCTGATGTCTCAGTCATCATTCTAAGTACACTTATAATTAACATTCTTAGCTTCTATCTAAGGATATAGACATTCTCTGTGGAATTGAAATGGTTTTATTTCAATGAGCGTGGAAACATTCTGCACAATCCTCTGGTTAGTATGAAGTGCCATCCCATGCATTATACTAAAAAGATATTCCAATAAGAGACTATAATTTTTCTAATAATGTTAGTTCAGTTAACAGAGGATCACTTGTATGCAAAACCCTTCTGGGAGGTTCTTTGATGTAAACACTTGCCTTTAAGTGAGAGAGAAATTGCTCTGGCGAGCCATAATTTGCTGGTTGTGTAACACTGGAGTACTTTGGAATTTGCAGTGGGAAACACAGGCTCTTGCTATGGAGCACTGAAATCCAGTCCATTTCCACACTGCCTTGAAATCCTCTTTTCCTGGGTTGTGTCAACAACAGGCTGCCGTGTTCCAGAGCTGATTGGCCAACAGCAAACTTACGTGCTGGAGAAATATTGTTTTTGCGTGTCAATATTGATGCTGCAGATATATGTCCAAAGGCTGAAGGCTTGAAAACATCTGTGTTTTGTGTTCTCCATAATACTGCTCCTTCCCTCTTCTTTTTATCTTCCATTCTTGTGTTTTCTTTGTGACAGGTAGGTTAAATTTTAGTAAAGTGTTAGCATTGTCTTCTCTGGGTATCTGTTGGGAGTTTCCTCAGTCTTTAAGAGTAAGGACTCATTAACAGCTGAGCAGTGTCTTGCAATCCTATGTTCTTAGTCATTAAATATTAAGAGAGATTTGGTCATAAAATACTACTAAATAGTGGTTTAAACTATTTGTATGACTGTTGCTTTTCTCAGAGTCGAATTTAACTCCTCCCTTATCTGGAATTTTCCTTTACCACTTTTCTCTACTGTTATCTATGAAAAATGCTATAGAAAAAACCAGTTGTCTTTCTAATTAAAAATTAAAAAGCAGTCTCTATCTAGAGGTCTTGCATGTTCTATATACATCACAATCTTTTTCTGAAAAAAAGAAAATTCCCTTTTCTGTAATAATATCAATTTAAAACCTGACTAATTTCTAGGAAGACCCATTTAAAGAGATAAAGGATTATGCAGCCTCTAAAACTTGATCCTTTGTGTACAAATATATGTGCTTTTTCTCCTCCTTTGTCAGGAAGACCTGGATGATGGTGTGCAATATTAGATCATTGTGTGGAATGAAGAGATATTAGCTTCTTAGTCATTGGGAATTACATAAATACAGTCTCTGGTGCTTAGCGTGGAGTGTGTCCCACATAAAAACTCACAGTTGATATTCTCTGGCTCTACTGTGTTGCTTAATAAATTGATTTTTAAAAAATTGTTACACTGTTATTCTCTGTAAATATCTGTTCTCATTTGTTTCATTTGAATTGAACGTTTCCACAAGTCAAATCAGCCAAGCAAAGGTTTTGGTAGCTCAGGCACTGGTTACAAACTCCAGTCCTTTGGAAAGGCAGGAGAATAGTTCAAACATCTGCAAGCTTTTGTTCTTCTTGGTAACAGTGATACGTCCATTTCAAGCTACATTGAGGCAACCAGGTTTTTTTAAATTCTGCAAGTCTGATTAGGACTTCCAAAAATTTGGGAGTGATGAGCTAAAAGATTCAGTGTTTCATTACTTAGTCCTGAGCTGTGCAGACTGCACACTCAGTTTTCAGGTCAGAAAGCTGAGGCCCATTTAAAAGGTGACTGTAGCAGACTGGAGAATTTGAGTTTCAGATAAAATAGTATAATAGTTTTTGCTGTTATTCACTCACAGTGTCAAATGTCGTTAATCTTTGTGTGAGGTTTAGGAAAAGCCAAGGGCCTGATTACAAAGTACTTACAGAGTGCTAAATGCAGCTCTTTAGGAAGGGCAGTGGTGGATGGGGTGGGTACATGGGTGAAAGAGGGTGCTTGCCTAGATCCTTCCCCTTGCCATGAATTTTATGCAAGTTCAAAATCAGTATTTAAGCAAATAATATTTTTTTTTTACTATTCTGAGTCTCAGTGCATAAAAATATTTATAGTTTGAGAGGCGAGCAAAATCCAGATTGCAAGTGTTCTTTATGACTAAGTATTCTAGATCTCCTGAATCATACAGACCCTTTTATTAAAGTTGGTCTGTAAAGTGCAAAGCACCTCGCCCTTCCCTGAAATGGAAGAAATGCAGAAACACACAATACATCAGGAGAGAGGGTTAGAGATTGATGAACTCAATATCTGAAGAAAGTACTGAAACATCAGCATGAGATCAAAATGAAAGGGCAAATAAAAAGAGCTTAGGTCAGCTTTTAAAATGTAATATTCTTTGGCTAAGATCCTACTTCTTCATGCTTCGATTTAATCTGTCAGGGCAAAAGGCCAAAGGTTCACATGATTGCTGGGGAGGGTACAAGATGCATGACAGAGCAATTTGCTGAGTTTCTCCAGATGAGTGTAGACAAAGCTTGCATGTCTTTGCTCTTTGTCTCTCTGACAGTAGCCTTTAACATAGGCTTATTGTTCACTTTTTGGGTCACTGAAAGGCATTTATAAGGTATTTGTGGTGCAGAAAGCACATGAAACTGTTTTCTAATTTGTCTTAATTGCTTGTCTCAGTAAATGGTTAATTCCCATTTGTATGTGCTCAGCAGTTCAGAAAAAAAGGTGTTTGTTCATATTTAAAATCTCTGTAATTGCCAAAAGCCCTTAGAGGTGTTGGTGGATGATCAGCTCTCGACCACCTAAACCCTTTTGTTGTCCCTTCTCCTACTTCACTTTCAAAAATGTCAGATGATTATTTTATAGTTTGTACCACTTTCCTGAAGTTGTGCTCAGTCCTTTTTCTCTTTGGAGGGATGTTTTGTCATTTGAGATTGTAGTTCTTGATTTCCTTTGGTGGCAGTCTGTGTGTTAACCCTTTGTTGGGCTGTTAGAACCCCGTGTACTCAGATTGGCCATCGAGGTACCAACCAGTACATGTCTCTCTCCAAGTCAGTCAGGTTTTGGTAGCAAACAGAGGGAAACGTGGGAGCACAGAGACATGCCTAAAAATGTTCTAATTTGGCCAGGACACAGTTATTTTTACATCAGGAGAGAATTCCAAAACTCTTCTACTGTTCTGTGCATTACCACTAATATGCATAACTTCTAAGGAGAATGGAACAGTGCTGGCTTTTCAGGCTTGTAAATTGAGTTATTGATCCTGCAACTGATTATTCCCAAATAAAAGGACTTTCCAACCAAATGCAATGGCCTGTTTCAGAAACGTGGCAGAGATCTGGAATTGAAGTCCACATGAAATATCATTTTGGTTTAAAGAGTTAAATGGCTTGGTACACTTCACAGAAATAGGTTGGAGGCTTCATGTCTCTTGCTTATTTAATTCAGCTGCACTCTGCTGATACTGAGGGAGAGAAAATGTTTTTTAAACCTGAGTTTGGCGTTAGCTGGACAGAAGTAATATCTTACATACATATTGCATATTATAGTAATGTTGGATGAATCACTCATAGTAAAAACAAGCGACTTAGATCAAGGTTAATTTTGGTAAGGAATGGCAAGGCCACTGGTAGACATAAAGAACAGAGAGGGTAAGACTTTACAATGTGTTTGGACAGTTCTTAAAAGCAGTCTTCTTCAGTCTGTGTGCAGAGTCATTCCCACTGCATTTCTGAACAGAAGAGGAACATGACTAATCAGCTTACAGCAGGTCATTTTACGGTCCAAGTTTGTGTCATCGCATTAGGCACAGAGCGATAGGTGTTTAAAGGAAATTACTCAATGCATCACGGCATTCTGGATCTGAGCAGTGATTCCCAACAGCCAATGTAGTCATGGCATCCAGGACATCAGTTTGCTAATACTCCACACTTCGGGAAAAAAAGCACTATTTGTTGGTCAGACTTAATAATCATCTTAGAGTCATCCTCTTTGCTTTTTTTCCCTGTTTTTTTAATAACTGCCTTTGAGTGTTTCAGTTGCTTTATTTGAAGAGAAAAAAATACATTAGGCAGCCCATAATGCTTTGGACTGCTGACCTGAGTTGGGCAATGTCCAGACACAGAGAAGGGCTTGAGCAAAGGTCAGCACCTGAGCAGTGCAAGCTGCACAGCCAGTGAGGGGACCAAGGCTCAGGCTTAACCAGGAATCCTGATATGAATGTTTACAAAGTGCCAGCCGGAGTCGGGAACAATCTGAGCTGAGCAATGCTTCCCTTATCCTTGCCTGATTTTGGCTGGTGTTTTTCAAAGGTGTAATTCCACTGTTTTTCCAGACGTGATGGCGTGTTCATAGCCTTGGAAACTTAAGACAAGTAACAGTTGTTAAAGAATGTTAACCTGCCGGCTTTGGAAGCAACACTAACTAGCCATAATTTTGTCAGTGTGATCTCTAAATTCACTCTGCTAACCCATCTGCCTGTCCCAGCAGCATCCCCTGACCTGTGTCCATGGAGACACTCTGCCTCAATGCCCAGGAGGGGCTGGGCCTCAAGAACCCTTCCTATTGTAGCATTTCTCTATTTTACCCTGACCGAACACATTCCTGTTTTCAGGACTGTTCCAGCTCCTTAATAGAAAAGCAAAGAACTCATTTCCGAACCATTTGTTTGCAGAAGTCACAGGAGCAATGAAAACCAGTGTTTGCATTTAGATCTTTTAAACAAATGAAAATTAAGTGGAATTTTTGTTTTGCCTTCAAGTATTTTGTGCTGCATCGTAGGATAAATCAGTATCCAAGATTTTAAGTAGCTTTATTGTTCGTTATGTCTTCGCTGTTTTCCTATTATTTTTGGCATGCCTTCCTTTGCTGATGCTTATGTTGACATTTGTTCTGATTAGTGCAAACGAAGGTTTTAACCCTGGCTTTATCCTTTTAGATGGCATTGCTTATGAAATAATAGGAATAGTAATTGTATCTAACCATGCAATGCATTTAGGTAGTTTGTATTTAATGTCTGTACCAATAAATTTCTTTTCCGAAGGAAATGAGCCATGCATTTTTTGTGAGAAATCTGCATTCCTACATTCAGTGGCTAGATAGAAAATTCCCTTTTCATGCAGCCTTTTTTGCTATACTGAGGAGTATAAAATATTTGTTATACTGAGGAGTATAAAGTCTTGAAGTGCTTGTGCTTCTGACATTGTGCAAAGGCTGGGAAGATTGTTCTCCTGCGTGTATGTATTCAGTGATAGAAGGTGTATGGATTCAGGGTGGGTTTTGTTTGTCTGTTTGATTGTGGTTTTAAATGAAAAATAAATGGCACTGAGGGTGTCCCGTTTCACTCCTTCTGGGTCGAGTTTGGGAAGTGATTGGATTCCTGTGACTGTTACTGATGTGGTGTGAGGTGAGGGCACACAACACCCTGTAGATCTGATCACACTTGAAACTCTTCCTGAATGGTGCTGCCACTGATTTCAATTCATTCTGTCTTTCCCTCATTTGTGTCTGCGTGTTGGAGGATTTCTACCTGCAAAACTTCCACGAGACTTGCCTATGGACATTATTGGTTAAATGTAGATGCAACCCAGCTTTTCTTAATTCCTACTTTCTCCTTAATTTAAAACCTTTTTTTGTTCCTTTTGAATGAAATATAAATAGGGTAGGGGATCCCTTTTACTATTGGGATTAAAGAACAAAAGAAAACATTTAATCCCAGATAACAGTTTCCTTTCATTGGTTTTGTGAGATATGCTTCAGGAAAACATTTGTTCCCACACAGCCTGTTTCATTGACCAGAGAATATCATATCACAGGCAGCTGGAGAGTTTGTGTTTGTCAGGAGCACACTGTTTGTTCCCTATGAACTAAAGGGTTTTCATGTTCTTGATGCCTGCCATTTGAAGTAGGGTTTGAGAAGAACAGTAAAGCTAAAGTTTTCTAAGTGAAAATACTCATTTTGATAAAAGCAAATCCTTCACGTCCACAGCCTACATAAATAGTGTGTAAACTGTCAGGATTAACTCATCAAATGCCCAGGATGATTTCTGTGGGCTGGCATGTCTAGAAGCATTGGCATTCAGTTACCAGGACAAGTCTGGAAGAATTCCCACAGGACTAAAACTTGGCATCCCAAAGTATCCAGATCAAACATACCTATGGTTAGTTAGTTAGTTAGTTAGTTAGTNTTAGTTAGTCAGGTAGTTAGTTAGTTAGTTAGTTAGTTAGTTGATATAAGAAACCCTTTGTCCTGTTTAAATTTATATTCCAGTTTATGTGCTGCTAATGGTACATCTCCCTTGTTTTCTCGCTAGCATTGGAGTTTTTTTCAGCTGAATGTGGAAAAAATAACTCGGCTTGGTTTGAGCAGTGATTAGTATTGGACTTTTTAGCTTTGTGGACAGAGTAAGAGGACAGATGAATAGGGAAGCTGAAGAAGTTATGTTCTTAAGAGTAACACAGAGTAACTCCTTACTCTCTTTGGTTATATCACTTTGTCTGCAACTGTGGGTTTTGACAGTCTAGTATTGGCTTATTTTATGGCTGTGAGCTGAAACAGAAGCCTCTCTTTTCTCACACAAATAAATCTGAGAGCTCCTAAGGAAAATAAAAATCTATGTACCAAAACCGTTTGTAACAACTTAACTTCTGACAGCGAAGGATATCTGTCTCCAGTGAAACACTGGTGGGCTCATTCTGTTTAGTTACTCATTGATTTGCAGACAAAAAAAAAAACAAAAAACAAAAAAAAAAAAAAANACCAAAAAAAAACCACGAAAAATTATGTAAACTGGTCTGAAAACTCAAGTTTCTTACCCCTAGCATTTACTTTGCATTTTTCAACCCACTTTCCAACATTTTACATTTCTATAGCAGCGATTGAACTTGAATAGTAAGTGGTAATTGACGTTCCAAACCTGCTGTAGGGTGATTTAGGTTATCCAGGGAGTCAGGCTTCTCTCTGACACTAGAAAGATGGCATAGCATGCTGCAGATGATTAAAGCCAATCTGCTGCTAAGGCTTGAATTGAATGTTGTGCATTTAAAAGTAGTGTGCACGCAGAATGTTGCTTGAAAACGTGGAAAAAGTGGATGTTGTTTCATAACATTAAAAAAAACAAAATGCACTCACGT
This sequence comes from Cyanoderma ruficeps, assembly GCA_008694505.1. Lineage (NCBI taxonomy): Eukaryota > Metazoa > Chordata > Aves > Passeriformes > Timaliidae > Cyanoderma > Cyanoderma ruficeps. The sequence continues at coordinate 4,943,952 of VZDJ01000052.1, forward strand.
AATTAGTACCCTAAGGAAAGGAATCAAAGCTATGTGAGATAATTAAAAAGGCTTGTGATAAGCTCAACTTCTAAACTAGTTTGTTGTGGGTGCACTGTTTTGATTTCTTGCGATGGCTACGTTCTTGGAATCTCGTTTGAGAGGTCAGAGTGAGTCCCAGGAGCTTATCAGGGTCAGACAAATAACAGCCGTGTTATAAAACAGAAAATAATGCAGGGAGGAGAGAGGAGAAGGACTGAAAAGTACATTTGGAAAGGTCAAAGAGATTCTCACAAGTCCTGGTGGTCAGTTTTCTACTGATTTGGATATTTTCTGTTTTAAGAGTGTTAGTTTTATAGTGTTGTAGAAACAGGACCAAATTTAAAATAATCTATCCTAAAGCTAATAAAGCCGATGATTAAGGGTGGTATATTCTTAACCTTATCTTTAATTTACGAAGATCATAAATCTATTTGAACAAGGGCAAGACCACTATCTAGAAAGCAGATGTGAGAGCCAAGAGCTTTGGCTCTTTTCCAGGGGGTTGTTCTGGGCTGTGAACCAGCTCTGTGTCCAGTGGTAAGAAATGATTTCCTGGGCTCCATTCACAGCAGAGCGACCACTCGGTCAGAGCTGCAGACAGGATCTTCCCCATCCTGCTACCAGTGAGCTGTGAGTCTTCTCAGCTCTTGCTCTATCCCGGGAGACCTGCTCTCCTTTCTTGGATCTGTGCACAAACGGTGCTTTTTCATGTTTTAATTTTTATGTCTCTCACTGTCCTTCGTGAAGCACGCCGTACCGAAATGGTGTTTGGAACGCTTGTGTGGCAAAATCTAGCGAGTGTCATTTTCAGTGAACGTTTTGAACAATACTGAAGCAATTTGGAAACGCCTTCTAGTAGACAATTCACAGCCTTGCTTTTTTCTGATACATGAAACAAGATTTTATCATCTTACAGTCCGCATTTCTCTGAATCAGAAACTGTAGTCAGTGCTAAAAGGTACAAGGAAGTCACAGCTCTGAGCTAGAATGAAAATTCTCATGTTTTCTTTTTATTTTAACTTAATTCCTATCCAAGTTTGTTCTTGTACTGTATCCTTCCTGTTATCAGTAGATGCTCCCTAATTAAAAGCTTCTAAAATGTAACATAAATTAAGTACAGAGGAAGGAGTCAAGGATAAACAAATGCTTATAACTAGCTTGCTGTGAGTCTGGGGTGTAGCTGGTTTGCATGGATGGTTGAATAAAGATTAAACACCATCCAAGCTGTAGCTGCTGAGACAAAAAACTTGGAGAAAGCTGAATTACTACCTGAGACAAAAAGCCCAGTATGATTCAGGAACTGAAAATCCAACCTTGATCATTAGCCACGTGTTCCTCGCCTTTCTGTCTGAACGATATCGGCGTGAGGGAATCTAGATGTCAAAACATTCTTTGGATTTTTTGGAAGTCAGAAATGGTAACTGCTTTTATTCTTTTTTCTGCGTTATCGAGATGGTTTTTTGTGTAGTGAGTTATTGCTTCTGACCCAGCTCCTCTCCTGCTCTGCAGCACTGGAAGTTTTCTGAAGGACGGGTGAAACATAATAAAGTATATCTCAGCGACGGTAATTCTGAAGCCATTGACACAAATTATTGCCATTATTGCTGTGCTGGATACTGCTGTGTCAGGCTGAAATTGCATTTGGGTGCCTTTTAAGTTTCTCCACTCTTCTCTGCAGTTGGACAGAACATCAGCTCAAGACCCCAAGGGCCGTGTTAATTACAGCATCGCTTTGCAAATTTACTTCCACTTTTTTTTCTTTTCTTTCTTTCTTTTTTTTTTTTTGGTAGTATTAATGTCGGCAGAGTATTCTAATTTCCTCAATTCAGGTAGCAGTGATTCTGCCAAAACTAGTTACCTTGGAACTTCTTGTGGCCAGCTTCATGATGATTTTGCATACTGATTTCCAGTGATTTCTTTTTTAACAAATATGTGAAATGGTTTAGCTCGTAGTCTCTTGTCAGCCAGTGGAAAATATAAACTTTTTCTCCCCAGCCCATGTGCATGCCAAAGAGGATAACTAGTAATAAGAGAAGTACCTGGCTAGGATGTAAAAAAATTCTGCTAATTGCTTTTGATGGGAAAATGAGATTTTAATTTATTTAATGTCTTCTTCTGATACATTCGAGACACTTGCTATTAGTAATGAACGAGGAAAATCAAGAGCAGCTGTACATTCTGAGGAACTAGCTACCAGAAACTGAGCTGAGATTACTAAAATCTAGCTTTTCATATTATTCATATGGACAACATCCGCATTTCCCTCTATTTTTAGGGCTTTTTTCATTCCAATATTTGAGAAGTCGGAGTGAGACAAGAACTTGACAAATTCTCATAACCACTTGAATAATTCCTTTACTCTCAAACATGCCATGACATTAGTTGTACTAATATTTAGCGCTGGTAAAGGGATTTTCATCATCATGCTTTTAAAAAATGCACAAACAGATTGGAAATGTTAATTCCGGTGTACAGATGAGGAAAACCAAGCAAAATAATTTTGTGTATTTTAATGGTTGAGATGTTTGAGGAGCTGGCATTGCATTCATCAGTTCTCTTATTTCCCGTCTCTTCCTTGAGCAGCTGCACAGATTTTCCTCCTTCCCCCAGTTGTGGGCAGAGAAGAGGCCTGACACAGAAATTCCCTGCCGGTGGCTCAGTTATTGGGGGTGTGTGGGGAGCTGGCAGGAAGGGCATGGGAGCACTGGAGCAGAGATAACACGGGAGGAGAGGAGGGAGCAGGATGCTTTGCATGCTGCCTGGCCTGTGTGATGTGGCTTTACAGAAGAAGAGTGTCACTGAGATGAAACAGGCTCAGAATAGAGATTGACTGGCAGGAGCCTGTCAAACCAGTTGCATGTGAAGCTCTCAGGCTTTGGAGATGTTCCTGGGCTCCCCATTCCCACCATTTTCTGCTCCAGCCTAATTGATCTGCAGCTGTGTGTTCATCTGTCCTCTCTCAAGTGCTCCTTTTTGGTCTAGTATGAACTTCACTGCTATTTCCCTTTACTCTCTTTGTTTCCTTGTTTTACTTTCATTTGGTTTGATCTTCTGACTGTGCATCATCTTTGCTGTTTGAATTTCCTAATCGTTTCCTGGCAAAGCCCCTTTTTCAGCTGTAGGGAAGGAACACACACAGCCTCATTCAATATTTACTGACCATCATATTCCCTCTGCTTCCGAGTTGTATTAGCAAATCCTTGTCTGTTTTGTCAGCCCCTGTGAGCAGGACTGGCTGCTAAATATTGGCCATTTGGAGAAGGGAGCTGTCATTTTGAAAACACTTTATCCATGAGTCTGTATTTGCTTATTCATAATCCCCTGTCGCAGAGGCACTTGAAAAATTCCATTGTGTGCAGTGCCAGGCTGCTCCTCCGGAGGCTCAAAGCTCTGTCAGCTCTCCCTGACTGGAGGGCAAAGCAGCAGGTTAGACTTGCCCACGTCGGATCACTTCACTGTGGCCATCGATTTCCATATCTTTAAAGTCAAATCAGTACAGGGTGTTGGAAAAATCTCAGCCACGAAGTTTTAAATGTGCAGTTTAAGCAGCTCGGGTTCCCGATGACAATCTTGGTCTCATGTCTACATACTGAGTCTTAAAAAAATGTGTGTGAGTTTATCCATATACCTACAGACAGCCCTGACTTGGGCTTCTTTTGTCTATTCATGACATAAACAGATGATTTTTTTTTCCTTAAAATTACTTCTGGGTCATTTGAAGTTATTATATGAAAAATTATTGCCAGAAATATATCCTGATTATAATATTTTACAGAGCGTATAAAGCATTTTAAAATAGGCGTATTTAGGCGTGTAATTTAATAATAAAACATTATTAATATTGGGTATCAGTGAAGAACCTAAGAGCAGAATTGCTTGACCTTGATTTTCTGACTGTATCACTTGCACGGCCACATTACTCATTTGCTATGGTCAAAATGAAAAAAAAAAAAAAAAAAATCTGGAATTGTTTTCATAGCCCAAGGAAAATATGTGAGCAGTAATAAGAAGACTGGCCATGTCGAAATCTGGAATCATTCTTCGAATTTGCTTTGAAAATTAAGCTTTTAACACCAAGCAACTGGCTCTCTGAAATATCTTGTTTCAAGGAAAATACTGCAAGCAATAAATTGCAGTATCAAATGGCCACTGTAACTAAATCTTGTTCTTCCTTCAGTGGCCTCAGGACAATTGGTCTAAAGTCTCCTTTAAAGAAAAGGGCTATAATTACTACTGCAATTGTTTGCTTTGCCTCAGATGTAGAAAATGTGCTTCCTCCTCTTTTGTCCTTTTTATGGCTATTTTAGTTTCGTCTTTCAGTGTTTAACTGTTTGTGTCTAAATAGATTCTCTGTGAGGTTTAAAGACTGCAAGTGGCTAACATGCAAATTGGCAGCTTTTCTGATAAGTTCAACATCAAAATTAATTAATATTCCAAAATTTAAAAAATTGTGTTTGTTCTCAATGTACAGAAATAGTAATGTTTACATAGCAAATGATCTACTGATCATACTTCTAATGAGATTAAAAAAGCACAGACTAATTAAAAAATATTAAAAATCCCTTGGAATTTGTTTTTACTGGAAATTAATACTCAACATTTTCCAGGACAGAGGGTCTTGGCACATCTAAACAAAGCTGTTTCTGCACACAGTTGCTGATATTTATAATCTACAATGGAGAAAAGAGTGTTTTATGGATGTTGAGAAAAGATCAACACTAACACCTAACAGATGGGTTGTATCAGGAGAGCATTTGCTAACAATACTTGATCTTAAAGACCTGCTGATACTTCACGGAAAAGATTTGAAAAAACGATTCAGCACAGATTAAAGAAAAAGGCTTCTAATAACACAGATTTCACAACGGTAGAAGTTGTTTTAGTGGAGTAATTAAACAGATCTCCTTCTCTGCATTAGTTGTTCCACATGTCAGTTTGTTTGGTCGTGGGCTCTTTTCTGAGGCTGTAGGGTTTGGCCTCAGCATCACAAATTGACTTCTCTGCATTGCATTCTAAAAATGAATACACAGAAACGTTTGAGACAAATAATTAGATTTACATATTTAATTAAGTGAGTTTAAATAGCAAGAACACTGCGAAAAGATCATTTGTGCAGAAACTTTCTGGCTTTTCTAGCTCTCTAAGATGGCAAACCAGGCTTAAACAGTTTGTAACTGGAGAGGAATAGGAATTCAGAGGCAGAGAGACGGAGGTTAATTGTTTGTAAAATATTTATTTTGCTACAGTGCATGAAAGTAAATGGATTTTGGGGGGCATTAAATGATTCATATTCTCTATAAAGGCAAAAAATTCTTCTTGTTATGGTATGAATTATTTTAAAAATACATTTGCTGAAGTCTGCTGTTAGCACAGAGTATCTCTAAGCGTCTTAGGTACTCCTGTGACTGCCAGGCCAGGCAAGTGGGAGCATGTGGGAGATAAATTCCTCTCTTTGCACTGGGAGCTGAAGGACGAGGCCAGTGTATAAACTGAGGGGATCTCAACTTGCATCTCTCACTATTAAACTAGATTTGTACCTACTTGATGCGATGCCAAAGGGAAAATGGTTCTAATCTTTGCAGCAGCGTTTGCAAGGGAAGCTCTGCTGTGTAGGATTTGCATGGGAAGGTTGGGGTGGGGGCTTGGTGCTCCCAGGGTGGAGCTTCCAGAAGCTTCTCCCATGTCCAGGAGTGGCAGGCTCCAAGATGGACCTGCTGCTGGCCAAGGCTGAGCTCAGCAGGAGCTCCGGCAGAGTCTCTGGGAGAATGTCTTTGATAAGAGAAAAGGCATTCCCGTGCAAGAGCAATTGCAGCTGCAGGGAGGAGTGACAATATCTGAGAGCAGCAGCCCTGCAGACACCAGAGTCGGTGCAGAAGGAGGGCAGGAGGTGCTCCAGGCACCAGGGCTGAGTCCCCTGCAGCCTGTGGGGCAGCCCGTGGTGAGGAGCTGTGCCCTGCAGCCCGTGGAGACCTGCACTGGAGCAGGGGGATGCTCAAGGAGCCTGGCACTCCATGAGAAACCTGTGCTGGAGCACCTCTGCACCCACAGAGAGAGGAGGCCAGGCTGGAGCAGGTTTGCTGGCATGGCTTGTGATCCCATGGGGGACTTGTGCCTGGAGCGGCCTGTTCCTGAGGGGCTGCACCCCGTGGAATGGAGCCACGCTGGAAAATGTACTGAAGGACTGTGTCCCACGGCAGGGATCCCACACTGGAGCAGGAAAAGAGGGGAAAGAATCTCTGCCTGGGGAGGAAGGGGCAGCAGAAATGCCATGTGTGAGGTGAAGTGACCACAGGCCACCCCTCTAGCCACATCCCCTGTCTCCCTGTGCTCTTCTAGAGGACACAGAGACATCAGGAGTGAAGCTGAGTCCAGGAAGAAGGAAGGGGTAGAGGGGAAGGTGTTTTAAGGGTTAAGATGATTTTCTCTCATTACTCTTCTCTGATTTGATTGGTAAGAAATCCAATTTCCCCAAGCTGAGTTTGTTTTGCCCAGTATGGTAATTGGTGAGTGATCTCTCCTGCCCTTATCTCAACCCGTGAGCCTTTCATTATATTTTCTCTCCCTAGTCGAGCTGAGGAGAGGAGTGATAACTCAGCTTTGGTAGGCACCTGGCATCCAGCTGGGGTCAACCCACCACAGTTGGATACTTCAGAGGTGGATTGACCCCGTGCACACAACCATCTTCTTATTGCTTGTAAATTTGTGCCCTTGTTTGTGCAAAATAAAATATTCATCGCCGGATGTTTGCCAAGTTTATTCACTTCTCATTCTTTTTTTTCAGGTAAAAATGGCTCTCCAGTTCCCAAGAATAAGGGTGGTATTGTTCTTTTCCTGAAATGGCTGTAACACTTCTGAGTTTGGGAGTTTGGATTCAATATTTGCCTACAGGACAAGCATCTGCCCCTGTCTGATAGTATTTTATTGCTTAGACAAGTTTTAACCAATCATTTGAGTTCTCAGACTTGCTGATATTTTAACAAACATATTCAGTAAAGAGTTGCATCCATGTGGAACGTGGTCTGGTGCAGAGATGAAAGAGGCTTTTTAGGCAAATACGTTTCCATGCAGTTCTCAAATGCAAATAATAGTGCTGTTTCATTAGTATGAAAATAAGCTGAGGAACATTATTAAGCATGCAGATAATTCCATGTCAAATGTCATGACTCCTGCCAGGATATTTTTATAAATTGGTTTTCATGGCTGATTTTAAGCAGCGTCTGAGCAAAAAGTAAACAAAAAGTGGCCTCATGCTCAACAGCAAAAAAATCAAATTTTTTTAATATTTAGAACACCCATTCCTTCTTCTGACCCAGGCAGATGTTATTTGGGGAAAAGCAGCCACCCATGCAGTACAATACAATGGACCAAATCAAGTCTATACACATTAAGTTCCAACTAGCATTTGTTGACTCTGGAGTGGTTCTCCATACAATAATTACCTTAAAACATAGTTTTGCTGTAAAAGAAACATTTTCAGCGTAGCTATTGCTATCGCCATCAACCTGTGTGCTGGGGAGAGCTGTATCTGGAACTGTGAAGAATGATTTGCTGTTATTACGCATCTTTACCTCCTTTGCCCCTGTTTTTAATCTCAATTCTTTTTTTTCCCCCCCTAAACTATTGTATATGTAAGTGTTGGCCCTCATAAAACATGTCTGTGAACATCCTGTTGCTCTCTAAGTGCTTCAAGTCAAGTGTTTGCAAATGTTTTCAGAGGGGTTTTTTTTTTTGCTGTACTTTAGGTTGCAGAGTCTGTGCCTTCCAGTTCTGACTTGATATCCTGCCTTTCTGCTTTATCAATGCTTCAGCTGTTGCTCAGAAGGAAAATAAATATTTCAGGAGTATTTTGTTCCTCCTAATGCAGTTCAGCAGTTGCAGAGGACCCATTGCTATCAGATAATAGCAAGCTTATCTAGAAACTTCTTAGCTCAGCACTGTGGAGCACAGATGACATTATGAGAATCTGTGCCACGACTGATATTTTTCCCACAGATACTGTGTAAATTCCAGGTAATGAGCAAAGAGTTCATTTCCTAATTTGTTCAGATGAGTTCTATGCATCAATGCTTAGCAGGAACTTTTTCGTCATTACAAAAATCTGGCTCTGGGAGAGAAATACACTCCTCATTCCCAAAGGTGAGCTGTTTGAATGGCAGACTCGAAGCCAAATGTTGCCTCACTGTTGAAAAAGCTTTGTTAAATCGAGCTGAATTCTGCCTCTCGTGTAAGCCTAGAGAAAATATTGCTGCCTTTGAATTGGGTAAATCAGAACTTCTGGTAACACAGCCCACAGCAGCATGAAAATGTCCTGTGCTTTTAGAAGAGAAACTGTAACCAGAAAACTCTGTTAACAGGCCCTTGTTACAGCTTCAGGGTATAGATGGGGAAAAAAAAATTCCTCCAGGCAGAAATGACAATTATGTTTTGAAGAGGGCGAGAAATGTGGTCACATTTTCCCCTGGCACTTGCTTAGGAAGCTCAGTTCTAAAATTTGTTGTACACAAACCAACCCTAGATCTAACCCTGGGCTGCATCCAAAGCCCTGTGGGCAGCAGGTGACAGGGGACTCTGCCCCTCTGCCCCACTCTGGTGTGACCCCACCTGCAGTGCTGTGTCCAGATCTGGGGGCCCAGCACAGGAAGGACATGGAGCTGTGGGAGTGAGGCCAGAAGAAGCCACCGAGATGATCAGAGGGATGGAGCAGCTTTCCTCAAGGAAAGGCTGAGAGATTTGGGGTTGTTCAGCCTGGAGAAGGCTCAGGGGTGACCTAAACTGTGGCCTTCCAGTATCTGAAGGGAGTGTACAAGAAAGATGGAGGACTGTTCACTAGAGCATGGAATGACAGGACAAGGGGGAATGGATCCAGAGTAGGTTTACATCAGATGTTAGAAAGAAATTCCTCTTCCTGTGAGGGTGCTGAGGCCCTGGCAAAGGCTGCCCAGAGAAGCTGTGACTCCCCCATCCCTGGAAGTGTTCAAGGCCAGGTTGGATGGGGCTCTGAGCAACCTGGGATAGGGGAAGGTGTCCCTGCCCATGGCAGAGGTGTTGGAACTGGATCATCTTTAAGGTCCCTTCCAACCTAAACTATTCTCTAATTCTATGGTGGATTATTTAGTCTTTAGACTGGCTTTGTTTTACACTTCTGCTGTTTAAATGTGTTCATATTTGTGCTTCTTGCTTACCCATTCATGCCTGTTGAGGATGGTATTTTACTGTGACACTCTGTGTTTCTTTGGAGGTGTTCCTCTCCCTCAGTGCTGGATATTCACTTACATCAAGATGCTTTAGAATCGGGCTTTAATATAATTTTGAGACAGGGCTCTTCCCTTCAGTGGAAATTTGGAAAAGACAAGGCTTCCCAAGGGTGTGAATGGAAACCTCCATTAGCCCATTTTTTTATTTTTTGTCTGGGTGATCTCCACCATGGACTGAAGCAGGGAACTACACATTTTGCTTCTCAGCTGGGCACCTCTTAGGGAGGAAGAATGACTCCTCATGCCCCTGGCAGTGTCTGGCAGCTGTGCTCTCTCTGTGTGATGATATCAGCTAACAGGAAGGGAACCATAGTTTCCTGGTGAATTGGTTCATCACCTTTCTTGGGAGCAGCTACTCCCACCAGCCTTTTCCTTCCACCAACAAATTAATTTCTCCCCCCTCCTTTTTTTTTTTTTTTCTTCTTCTTTTTTCAGATCCCTTGATGTTCTGACTTTTGACAAGATGAATCTTATTAGGTCATTTCTTCCATCCCCTGGCTCATTTTGTGGGTTTTGTCCCACAAAAGCAATGGTGGCTTTTTGTGCAGTTCAGTGCTTCACTTGCCCCTGGAGAGGAGACTTGAGGTGATGATCTAATGCATCTCAGTGGCAACTGCTTTGTGAGACGTGACACAGAAATGTCTGGGTTTTTAATGCAATGTGTCAGCTTATGATTCATATTTAAAATACTTCACCTGCATGAGTAATAACAATTTTAAAAGTAGCCTCCTTAATAATCTATAGTGTGTCTTGTAAGAACAATTTCCAGGGCAGGAACAGATTAATGGAGTCAGGACTGATTTAACATAATTCCCCTTAGAGATTCTGCAACACATGAACTACACAATTTGTTTGTTTGCAAAGGTTTTGAGGTTTGTGTCTCTTCATTTCAAGTTAGGAAAAAGCCATGCCACGGTCACACATTTATAAAAATTCCCCTCTAACCTTTACTACCTGTTTTGATTGGTGTCTTTTTTTTCCTCTTTGTCGGGGTCAAAATAGCTTTTCTGTTGAAAGTTTTAAATGAAAATTTGCCAAAAAGAAAACAAAAATCTGAGTTATATGCTCCTAAGTAATTTACAGCGTCCTGTGTCAGAAGCTGGTCCAGGTGGTTAATTATATATATGTTAGATATGAACCTTATTTATGCCTGAGCTTTGCTGGGCTCAGATCTTTGCATAGTTTATGATATCACAGAAAGGTTTGAGTTGAAAAGGACCTTAAAGATCATTCAGTTCCAACTCCCCTGCCATGGGTAGGGAAATTCCCCACTAGAGCAGGCTGCTCAGAGCCCCATCCAACCTGGCCTTGAACACTTCCAGGGATGGGGCAGCCACAGCTGGTTTGATTCTCATCAGGCATATGCTCCTATTTAATTTTTTTTTTTCTTGCTTTGAAAAGATACTGGAAAGCTACCTAGTATTCATTTTTAATATTCGCCAGAAATATTTAAATTACTTAACATTTATTATTATCCTTAAGGATAATAACCCCCCCTGTCCTTAAGGGTAAAGAGAAGGGCCATGTCCGTGTTCACAGCAGTTCATGGGATGTCACTGTCACCACGTTGTGAACTGTCCCCACAGGAGTCAGTAAGTGGCAGTGGCCTAAGGGTTAAGTGACATTTAGGGAGCTGTTGGCACACCAGTGTCACACGGTGCTGCCCCCTTGGCACCTCCCAGACACAGACCTCCAGCCAGCAGCAGCAGATGATCTCATCAAAGATTTATAAACCCGGGGGAGGGCGCGGTGCCAAGCGAGAAAAATGGACGAAAGACACCAGAAAAACGTGAGGAATGGACTGGAGGCTTCTGACACCTTACATTGTAAGAGACAGAAGCAAGCAAGACAGAAACACTTTCACCAACTCCCAGAGGAAGGGAAGAATGACACTTCACGCTGTTTTTGTCAGAAAACTCTTAGTGGAGATGAATTATAACCTCACTAAACCATACCCCCCACTGCTGCTTCCGTGTCCAAGACAAAAGATATTGTTGCTGGGAAAAAGTAGTTGTAGGGTCTGATTCTTTTCATTATCTTCTTCTTTTCTTTTAAGACGACAAAGGAGTACAGCTGTGAACTGATCCCATGTAAACATCTGCAGAGATAAATATTTTTGATATAATTATTTGATCTCATCCTTTAATCTCTTGGCACTTTAATAGCATTTGTTTATAATGTTACCACGTTCCTGTAAGGACTCTCACCCTTCCAGACATCCACTGCCATTTCCAAGAAGGATGCTCAGCTCCACCACAGACCATTTTAGGTTTGGAAAATCTGTGATTAGTTCAAATTTCTGTCCCAGTGAACTTGTCAATATCTCTCTGAGAAATAATCTCATTCGCATATTACTGATTTCATTTGAGTCTATGTAAAATTACTCTAGGTAGTAAGGACTTACTACTTTACAAAATCACTCAAGACAAAATCTTAGTAGTAACTTTGAAGTTAAATCACGTTTTTCTGACCAAGTTAAAAAATAAATCCTAAAAATACAGTTTTGTAATCAAAATGCTGGCAGGGCTTTATTCATGGCTGTATAAATACCACTGCTTAGATGTAGCCCTGGAAGTACGGAACTACCTGTTTGTAATTTTAGATACAGTTATATAAATCTGTTCTGTTTGTGTCACGTAATGAACTGAAGCAATGCTGCAGGCAGTTAATGAGGTTTGCTCCAACTTATAAATATAATATCTGCAGAATTCTTCTGCGCTTGTTGTGGCATTAAAATACTGTTATGCTGTGCTGCTACTGACATTGTTGCTCTTAACAATAACATCAAAATGGGTGGTTGCTGCTATTTATTTGAAGTGGGGGTTACGTAAGTTTTTTGTGGAGAGTAATGTCTTTTTTTCAGCCTGAAAAATGTAATTTTTTTAGTGATGTCTTTACTCCGAAAGACACAAAATGTATTTCCTTTTTGAAGGCTGCTATCTTCCGCTGGCAGTCCGTTCTGAGTGTCAGCTGGGCTTTTTTTTTCAGGGGCAGGGTGTCAAGGGGTCTTGTAACATCTGGTGTTGTGATCCTTCTGCTTCCCCTCACAGATGAGGCACTTTTTCAGTTTCTGAGGCACAACAATTCCTTGGACAAAAGAAGTGTAGGTGCAAAGCACATTTTCATGGGCTGGAAAGACATTTTGCTCCTGGAGCCACCCCGTTCTGCTGTTAGCCTGCTCATCAACATTTAGTATGAAATCACTCTTCACATCACAAACACATCCCACCTCCTGTACCACTAGGAATTTCCACACCAGTGGTGAATGCTGGCTGCTGGCTCTCTTGTTTTTGCACTAGAAAGTCACTGACTTGCATGAAATAAATACTGTCTGGGATAGAAGAGAGCCTTACAGGAAGGAAAATACATTTAAGGGTGGTAAAATACCCTAAATATTGTTGTGGTCATGTTAAGTTGGACTAACCCTGGGAGGAAGAGAGAGGCAAAGTTGTTGTAAGAGTTGGCCAGAGCTGGGAAAGGGATCTGTCCCATAGCAGAGCCATGAGACTCCAAAAACCACACTGTATTTGGATGTGAGCTACATCATCTCACATCTCACTCAGAGAAAACTTGCAGTGATTAGGCAGGACAGAACCAAAATAAAAAGCTTTTGCAGACAATTTCCCCTTTTGTCCAACTGGCTGGCAGCTTCCTGCTTTCGAGCTCTGTTTCAGTCAGCTCGGTGCCCTTGGATAACAGCAGGGTGAGGGGAAGAGGATTTTGGGGAGCCAACTGCCCACCCTCTGTCAGAGCACGGGCTCCCCACATCTTGCTGTGGGTTCCCCCTTTCCTGTCTGCCACAACAGGCCAGGGAAACCCTCTGCTGTGGGGAGGGGCAGCTCCTTCCAGCAGAGCGCCAGTCTGTCCTGCTCCCTGGGCCCCTTCATGGGGACAACGCTTGGAATCGAAAAGCTAAACAAAATATTGCCTCTCATTTTTCAGATAAAATGAAAGATGGGGAAAACGGCACTCTGTGGTAAAAAGCAGCTTTCAGACTGCGGCAGTTTGAATTGTTCTGCGGTAGGATCACTCTGCAGGTTTGGATTAGATACTCAGATGTACGTCAAAGTCAGCTTCTTCCCATAAGAGGGTTGTGGTTTCCCTTTTTCTGTACTAAATCTGCTGTTCTTGACTTCTTCTGAGGCTGCCTGTGGGCTGTGGTCACTGCAGATCCTGTCTGGGAGCTGCAGGAGCTGGGCCTGCGCTGCCAAATAAACACCCAGGGAGGTGACTTGTCCCAGCTCTGGGCTGCCCTAGGGATTTCCAAACCCGTGTCCACATGTGAGCCCTAAACTGCAGCAGAGGCACAGCAGCACAGGTTGGCTCCTAAACTGAATCCCAATCTCTGCCATACCTGGTTGTTTCAGGCAGCAAGCAGCTTTGAGTGTCCCACGGACTGTCTGCAGTTCCCTTTTATCACAGACATCCTCCTCCAGGAGCCTTCTGCAGACCCAGTGCTGCCTCACTCCCGCCTTCCCCAACTTCTGTGGTTCCAACTTGCATGATCATGAGTCAGTTCAATGCTGTGAATTCTGATTTTCATGTCAAGTGTCTGTTCTTCACGCACCAAATGAATGTTTGCAATGTCACAGTTTTCTTGGCCATGTTTTTGGGAAGGCAGACATTCTTCCTAAAGTTTCTGAAATAATTAGTTCCCTTTGGTTAGTTTATGGTTTTGTTATATTTTTTTTTGTTGCGTGTGACACAAGAGCGATCCTTACCAGAACAGATTTTTACTGGAGAGATGGAAGCTCATTAACTTCACTGTTAATTTCTGTGTCTGGCAGCTTTGTTTCATCTCTGGTCAGTAGGAGTTTTGCCCCAAAGCATAGAATAGAGTTTATCTCTTCTGCTACCCCTTACAAATGACTCCAGGTCAAACTTCTAGAGCTGTACTTTGCTGAGCACTGTTAGAGAGCATCACTGTACTGATGCCCCAGAGGTGCAGCTCCCCCAAAGTGCTGTTCATGTGACTGAAGGATTTCTGCAGAGGGAGCTGAAGGCAGATGGGTTGTAAAAAGGGGGAGAGAGGAGTTAGGACATTTCCACGTGTTGCAAATTAAAAAATTAACTACTGGAATCCACTGGCCTCTGCCTCGCCTCACAGAGCATTTCTATCCTGTTCTGTTTTAAGACAGTTCTGTGGAGCTTCTCATAACATATCCATTAGTGATCCCAAGTGTTAGCGTTTGTTATGTGCCTTATGTTCTGACTACTTAACAAATCCTCATTATTCCTTAATTGCCTACCTTTTAAAATGAGGCGTGGAGTTGGGAGACAGAATATTCAGGCACTTACCTAGACTTTGAATCATAAAGTAGATAAATGTTTTTTTTTTTAGAAAGCAGGAAAGAGAACATTATCTAAAGAAAGAATTGCACTCATGGGCTCTTGGCAGCAACATGTGAATCGCTTGCTTTTATGCCTTTGAAACTAAATTTCAGAACATATCTGGTTTGTTCAGTGTACACCTTGTTTATAGAGCTTTTTAGTTAAAATTATCTACCCAGATGTTTGATCATCAAGAGGAAGCCATTAATTAATGCAGTGGTCAGTTGTTAAGCATTTAATTCTCAGCAGTGGCCCATTATAACAATTTTTGTGCCTCTGTACAATATAGTTAGGTATTAATTAAAGAGAGGGGCAACTTATACATTGAAAAAGGAGAAGTTGGTAGGTCATAGCATGGAAAAGCAGTAGGAAAAAGCTTTAGGTAATAAATAGAAATTGTACGAGTTAGTATTTGTTGGCTGATGTTGAATATGGCTCTTCTATCTTTGCTGGTGAAGGTGTTACTAGATCTGTCTCCAATTTGTTTACAAAATGTGCCTGCATCCACTTCTGCTTGTAGCAGAGGTGAAGCCTGCAGCCTTGGCTCTGAAAGCCCTGGGCACGGGCAGGGTCAGCTCGCACAGACCCCTTAGCCTGTTTCAGAACAGGGACTGTGCCTGTCACTACTTCAGTGCCCCATTAAAGAGAGAAGAGCCTTGCAAATCAAGAACAAAATGAAGGTAGGACTAAAATCCAACCAGCTCACTTGAATGCTGTTTTTTATTGACAGCCCATCACCCCGTGCTGTAGGGGAAGCCTGTAATTTTCAGCAGAGTCTGGGGCATATGTGCACTTCCATGTTTTTATTGCAAGGCCAGGCAGCACTGTCATGCTAACATGGTGCTTTAGCATGGCTGAATCTGATGCCTTAAGTTTGAGCTTTCATGTTTTTCAGACTCTGTGCTGCCCAGGGGTGCAGTTCTGAGCCTCATATTCAGTGTCAGTGAGCTCTCTGTACGGAGTAGGGAGGCAAAACAAATCCTTTTCCTGCTGGACACCAGTGGGAAGGAGTACAACTTTCAGGCCTAAAAGCATAGACAAGGGTGGGCCAGAGAGACAAAATGAGAAGGATGGGACTTCATAATCTGAAGCTGGAATTGGACAATTAACCTCAATATGCAAATGGACCAAAACTGATAAAAGTGTGAGACCTCATGACCGGTCAGCCATTTTGTGACCATTTTGGGTCCACCTTGGGTGTAGCCCTGGCCAGGCTCTTGTCCTGCCCAAGGTGGATCCTGGAGGCCTTTCAATGAATATCTGCTTTATTCTCTACTTCTGTCCAGTCTCTGTTCCAGGTCAGCCTTCCTAAGGCATCAAATCATCAGGGTCCCATGGCCCTGTTGAAATCTGAAGGCTCAGCCTGTGACATTGTTTCCTGGTGGCAGAAGTAGAGTGAGACAGATGGCAGAAGCTGAGGTGGAGACAGGAAAATGGAAGGAGAAAGTATCTGTATAAATGTGTACAACGAGGAAGACCAGGAAGAACAACAAACAATGGCTCACAAGGGTTAAAAAGCAGGAAAAATCAGTGTCCTGTTTTTTGGTTAATGTACCCCATTGATTTCAGATCTCTGCTGCAAATTGTCTTTCCTTTACTCGTTTTTCTGAAAGAAGGTGATCCAGCAGTAATATTCTTGCCATCTCTGTTTCTGTCTAGCCTTCAAAGTCAAAATTTCCTGTTTGTAAAGATACCATGCTCTGGTGTGTAAAGCTTGCTCCAGCATCCGCTTTTAGTTTTGGGGGCTCTGGAGCATTTGACTCAGAAATGGGAAAAGCAGTCAGAAATGGTGTTAATTGTGGGAAGACAGAGATGGTGCTGAAGGCAATTTTGCCCCTGATAGATTGCAGCTGTGTTAATTACCAAAGAGTGGGAACAGCCTTGCCCTCAGCTGGGTGTGATAAAAGTGTGAGTGAGCTGGGAGAGGGTCAGTAGGAGTCTGCTGTGAGGAGGAAGGGACAGGAGGTCGTGTGTAAGATAATGACAGTAAGACATTGTACGAGGGACAGACAGGGTTAGGTGGCCGTGCTGGGGACAGGAGTGAGCTGGAACTGCCAATGGAAGAGAGAAAGAGCCTGAGCTGTGTGGAGCTGCCCATGGGAGGCTACACAGAAAAGGTATGAGAGACATTTAGATAACAAGGTGCTGATGCTTGGAGGTTTCTTTGGTGTCAGTCGTACCTCCTCTGTCAGTTAATAAATGAGACAGAGAATGTGTGGCTGTATAAACTCAGGAAAATTAAACTGGTGGTACTTTTTAGTCATCATGGAAAACTAAGTCACAGGTCATCAGGTTGGCAAGTACCTCGGTTGCTTCCCTACCGTCAGGCTGTAAACCCCTCAGACAGATGGTGCTTCATTGCCCTGCAACGTGCCAAGGGTGCAAAGAACCCAGAGCCAGTAGAGATCCCAAAACATGCCTTGCTATTCCCACCTCAGCCTGCCTCCTCATCCTTCCCATCACAGTCCTCACAACTGCTTTCCACTCCATCACTCCCTGGCGTGATTTCGCCTGAGACTTGCTGTTTCATAAAATAATCCAGGAACAGGATGGTTATATGTTCACATAAGTATAAGGAAAAAAAATCCTCAGTGATTCTCTAATATCTCCATAAGCAGTCTCATCACATTGTTTTTAATTTGTTTGTCTGCTAGTAATTTTCAGCAGGGATATTGGAAAGTCTGAGCTGGGTTTCAGTACGTTCTGACTGCAAAATTGTTTTGCATTGTCTCTTTCTTGACACACTTTTATCTCTCAGGAGCGATTTTGCATTTTTGTTTCACTCCAAGTCCTTCCACACCACTCAGGGACACACCAGGCAGGGCTAATCCTACAGAAGTGATAGGGAAGCTGGTAAGGAGGGAGGCAGCAATTTATAGTGTAAATTTGACACATTTTTTGCTTCTGTATGGAGGGGAGGTTCAGGTTGGACTTTAGGAGAATTTTCTTCAGGGAAAGGCTGATTAGACATTGGAATGGACTGCCCAGGGCAGTGGTGGAGTCACAGTCCCTTAAGAAAAGACTGGATGCCAGTGCCATGTTGCAGTTGAAAGGTGGTCTTGGGTCAGAGGTTGAACTTGATGATCTCAGAGGTCTTTTCCAACCTCACTGATTCTGCATTTCTAAGACACAGATTAGCTGTTTGGTTCTAATATTTTTTCAAATGTTTCCATCTATGACAAAGTCTGTCTCACTTGAGTCAGAAAAGCAAAATACTGAAAAGGCGTACCAGCGTCTGGAAATGGTGCTCTGTGCTGGAAAATCACAGGCTGTGGTATGTCTGCAGTGTCCACGTACATGATTGCAAAATTATTCAGTTCTTGGGAAGTCTAATTTTATCAGGTCTGATAGGCCTTCCTCTGATGGGCCTTTGTGAACCTTTTAACTTCTCTCCATATTTTCTTAAATCTGGATATTTATGCAGGTTATTTCTATCCTATTCATTTACACTGCCCTTCCACTGACTGCTTTAAAACAAGCCAATCTTTTCTAGCACATGTGGCTTTCCACAGCTCAGCCACGCTCCCTGGAATAGTAATTGCTTTGGCAGACCAGTTTTTTTGGAAAGGCTTCCAAACAGTGATCTAATAAACATGATATGTTAAAATACTTCAGCATTCAACAAGTGTTTGGCGAGACGAAGGATGTTCTTGGACACAATATCCAAGGACTGTAGAACACGTAGTGTCTTACTGTGCTTGCAGTGCTGTAGCTGATTTTATACTTTGGTGCCTGTAGAGTTGTTCAGGGTATTTTTTTTTCCCCTGGCCTGTGATGTTAATTCCTGAGGTGCAAGCATGTGCACTGGGCAGGTCAGCGTTCAGAAGTGGCTTTTTCCAGCTGCCTGCTCTCCGTGCTTGTTTGCCTGGTGAGAGTTTGTACTAATACATTTCCTTTGGCTGGATGCTGAGCTGATTGACTCTGTCATCACCTGCTGGATTTCTTCAGACCTGGGGGATTTGGGGAGGCCGGTGGGAAGGTGGGACTGCTGTTCAGCAAACCCAAGTTTAGTTGTTCCTCCTCCCTCCCAGAAACAGAAGGGCTGTTTCCAAAGTAATTGATAGATAGAAAGGAGGTAAAAAATCTTAACAAGACATTAAGTGGTTTTGTTGAGAGAGAGCTTTTCTAGGAACAGATGGAGGCCTAAGAAGACCTAGGATCTTGTCAAGGGCTGGTTTTTATGTCTTTTTCCTTCTGGATTTTTGTGTGTGTTAACATCCACGTTGTGTATATATATATATGTATAAAATCTGTTAAAAAAAGGGAATGAAGTTTCCTGTCCTTGCAGTGTTGGCCTATTGGCTTGGAAAGCCCCAAATTTTCCTGTCTCTCCTTTTTTTTTCCCCATTGAAAAGAGTTTTGTGCTTTCTAACACTTCCCCCCAGCTCATAGAAAAGAGGTCAGCGATGGCAATCCCGATGAGCAGGGCCTGAGGCTGTTTCTCTCACAAGTCTGCTTTTGTTCTGTCAAGCATCCTTGCTCTGGTGGGAAACTCTTGAATCCTGTAGTTTTGCTCCCTCCAATGTCTCTGAGAAGGTTTTAAAACCCTGTTAAAAATCGCTGTAGCTCCAGGTGGCTTTGATTAGTGACCATAGATAGCCCTGCTGTTTTCCCCTGTGGAAGACACTCCCAGCCCTGAAAATCCCTTCAGGTGCTCATGGTGTAAGGGAGAGGAGGACAAGAGACACCAAGCAGGCCTGGAAAGCCCAGTACCATGAAGTGGTGATCCTGAATTTTGGGTTAGTCAGTAGCAGCTGGCTAGGTGGAGCAGGCCACAAGACCTCTAGGTCTTTATTTGCCTGCAGTCCGTACCAGGAAATAAACATCAATGGTACTGAGACCACCTGAATTCCATAGTTATTAGTATGAGAAAAGAGACAAAAGTTTTTTTCAGGTCTACCAAGTCCAGCAGAGGAGAGGGGACAAGTGTGAGGAGGAATGTGCCACATGGGAGTGGGAAATGGCAGGAATAACTCATTCTGTGGTTAGGGGAGTGATCTGTGCTTACTGTGGACTTCAGTACATGTTGCACATCATGTCCATCCTGGGTTTTAAGCTTTTCGCAGGAAGTGCACCAATTCTGTTTGCCTGAGTCAGTACAGGCGTTTACTGTACACAGATTTTTGAAGCAGGGTGAAATAATGATGTTCTAATAAAGCATTTGATGACTTTAATTTCTTATATCTAGATATGGTTTCTAATTCTGTAAGGACCAACAATGAACTGAATCCTTTTGCTGGTAGGCTGTGTCCCAATTTAAAATGTTTGAGTTAATCTATAACATATAACTCCTTTTTTTTTTCCCTAGTGTCTTCTGAGATTTTTGCAGTTTACTAAATTTTCAGAAATAGATGTTTAAGCTATAAGAACATGAGACTGGACTGCCTGCTCTTCTCCTTCTTATTGTCCAAAACTTTTTGTAACTTGAAAACGCTGTTGACTTAGATTGGTTAAATATGTTCTCTTCCATTCTGTATTTATCAGTGATGATATTCTGCTTATGTAATGTGTACTCAACTCAAAACATCAAAACAAGATCGAGTGGGTAATAGAGGTTCAAGACACCTTGCTTTCTTCCCAGAAAAATACACAAGATGGTGAAATAGACGCCCAAACAAATAATTAATTCTTGACTTCAAAAATAGAAAGGAAGAGACAAGCTACATAAAAATAATGAAGTCCTGTCTTCAGAGGCTACTATTTAGCCACACATAAAAGAGCAGTGACCTATGTTTCTTGTGAGGAAAAGATGATGGCAATTAATGTTTTCCTACAAAGCTTCCCTTCTAAAACATTTTCTGCTGAATTACAGAAAAAGGTGCAAGGGGAATACTACAGAACAAAAAAAAAAAACCAAAGTGAATTTAAATTAACAACAAATAGTCGTGATAAATTAACACTCACTATCATGATAGAAGTCTAATAAGGGAAAATAAATTAAAAAAAAATCCTTCTCACCCTCCACTCCTGAAGAAATTAAATAACATTGGCAGCTCAGACACTTGCTAGAGAAAGCAACCTGGGTGATTAATCTGTTTAGCTCTCTGACTGACATTTGCACAGCTAATTGTGTAGTGATGATGCCTCTTTAATAGGTCTGACTATTAATAGAAGATTTGGTTAAAGCTGGAATTTGTTTGTTTAAGAATATCACTGGAGAAATAATAATGCTTCATCAACTTCAGAGATTCATCCCAGGTTTTATGACATATTGTGGAACTTTAGTGCTTTTATGACTTGTAAAAAAACTTGCTTGGATGTTTGACATTCTGTGCTTCAAGGAATCCTGATTGGCAGTTGATTAGCCTTTTGCTCAAGTCATTATCTTCTTTAGTGAAATTAGTTGGCTAGAAAATTGCATTGTAATTCATCAAGGAGAAAGGAGCGCTTCAAAAGCTCTTGAGAGTATGATCCTTTTTATTTAGTATACAATATGAATTATTTTCCTAGCAGTCTCTTCTAAAATGTCCTATTCATCATATCATAGCGGCTTGTATTGAGTTATTACCTTGGTCTTCATTTCAGTCTTTTCACTGAGACTTGGTGATACCTGTGTTTAAATTAACTCATGAGTAATACTGGAGGATGCGCGCACAAGAGTTTGGCTTTGAATCGGAAAAGCGCTGAAACAGGTCTCTAGAAACTACCCCAAACGCATGGAAAACTCTCATTATATTTAGCTCAATGCTGGTAGTCAGATCTTATTCATTGAAAAGAAAAGTTTTTTTTGCAAAAACCCGTGCTAATAAATAATGCACAAATGTTACGGTGAGGCGCAGAAAATGTATCTGCAGGAAGAGCGTTAGTTTTGCAAAGTCTGTAGCGTGCTGGGAAAAGCTAAGGCAGTAGTTTTGATGAATGTTCCTCATTACCTGGGTGGAAAGCAGGGTGCCTGAAGCACAGTGCTGGTGAGGGGAAGCATGGTGGAGGTCATCTGCTGGAAGCACTGGGGAAGATTTTCCCTGCCTCGGCTTCAGGGACTGACCTGTCTCCTCCTGACACCTCCCTGCTCTCCCAGGGGACTGCCAGAGCTCACGGTCAGAACGTGACACGAAACAGCCACGGGAGGACAGAGCTGCATTCCTCTGAAGGGGTGGGTTCCTACCCCTCAAATGACACCAGCAGAGAATGAGCAGCTCTGGGGGCTGTCGTGCCCTCTGTGAGGGGCTGCACTGCAGGTTTCTTCTCTCCAGTATTTCCGATTCCTCCGCGTTTCGGTTTGAGTCCCTTCTCGTGCTTGGGTTGTGGAATGTAACTGGTTTTCTATGGTGGTGTTTCATGTCATGTAGATCATTCTCTTTTTTGTTTTAGAAGTTCTTTAATCTCCAGCCACGGCTTAAGGTCACCTTAGGCATAAAGAGATGCTTTTTGACACACAGAGTGTCACCAGCTTCGTTAACTTTGGGTTTTTTTTATACAATTAACAAGGTTTTTTGATGGCGTTTTACTGCAAACATTCTTGGTTTTAGAGGTTTTAAAGCAGCATCTTGATATTAGAAATTTCAGTTGAATTAAATATATATTTAAGTGAAATACAGCCACATGTGTACCTTATAAAATTAGCTACTATGCAGTGATGATCCAGTGGAATTTAATTCCTAACTTGCTGGCAATCTCTTCCTACACAGAAAGACAGAAAACATTTTTATCATTTAGCATTCCTCCTGTGAGAGTCTGTAAGAAAACACATGTCAAATGAAATAAGAACCTTCTTTGTATGTGTTTTAATAGCAATTAACTCACTGGCCACCCTCTAAGTCCTTAATTAAAATGATGGGTTTGTATGTAGCTTTGTTCCAGTATTGACAGCCTTGTCTGCCCAAGACCATTTAATGAATCACCTCACCATCGCAAATAATGGGCATCTCCCATAAACTAAAGCATCACCAAACTTCTCTGTGCTGGAACAGGCTTATTCATCATGCCATTCCCTTTCCACTGCACTGTTATTATTGCCACTGTATGCTGCTGTTGCCTCTTATCTGATAGATGAGTAGCAAAAATAATTTGGGCAAAACCAAGCCCATTTAAATTGCGTATGATCTGAAAAAAAAAGAGTTGCAAAAAGTTGCCTCCCTACTTTGCAATTCAGAGTTTTGCACGTTTTGGATCTTTCCTCTTTTAATTATTGTTGTTATAACAGGACAGATGGGGTTTTTTCCTAATGTAAAATCTTAAATTCCTGGATTAGTAAAACTTACCTGTGTTACACTCTGTACAAAGTATTTGTCAGAAGGAGTAATTAAAATTAATAAGTGCTTCTGGTAGAGGTGTAATTGTGCCCTAAAGGTATTGAGCACTGGACTGGAAGATGTTTTTAGGAGTTTCCAACAAAGTAAACAAAACAAATTCCTTTAAAAGCAAGACTGCTTTGAGAGTCAACCCAAATCATTGCAGCTTATTGATCACTTCTTGTCTTCCCAAGAGGAACTCCTCCTTCTCTCCAGGAAGTGTTTTCAGCTCCAAGCTGTTCCTCTTGGCCAGCTTGCTCTGACCACACCATAAATTATTATTACTCCTCATGCATAAAATATGGGATGGAGGGCTTGGTCCTGCGTGCTCCTCCCATCCCCAGATGTTCCATTAGGATATGCTTACCCAGAGCAATGTCACAGCCTTTCATTATTTACAGAAGTCAGAGCAGCAGCCGGTGTAATGATGATGGTGTTTGGTGTATCTGTAGCTCTTCTATCTGAGGAATGTAAAGCACTTTACAAACACTGGTTAAACAAGTGTTATCTTTCCATCATTACTATTAAGTGGCCCTACTGGAATAATCAGCCTGCTATTAACTGGAGTTTCTCTCTTCTCCAGTCATATTTAGGATGGTGAAATAATTGACATACTTGCTGTGTGCTCCGATTTCTTTACTTCCCCTGTTTCTTTGACTTTGTACCTTGCTCCTTTAGGACTTGTTTCGGAGGAAGGAACTTGATTTTTAAAGAATGTTTGTTCTCTTAACTGTGAAACTGAAAAAAAAATCATTTCATAGGAAGGTTGTTTTATAAATTGGTTAAGAAACTGTACAAGGTCAGGCTCTCTAAGGCCCTGTCTCAATGTGTATTGCAGAGAATTTGCTGCTTTCTTGAATGTTTGTAGAGTTGCCAGAACACCTTTTAGACAGAGGGAGAAATAGAATCTTAAAAAAAAAATTGTTTGGCAGTAGCGATGGGCTGCCCTGTATGGTTCTAAAGCTTCTTGGCAATATTGTGTAACTCTTCTGTCTAGGAAAAATATAAAAGTTGCAGACAGCTTTTATCTAACCTGACAGGGTGCAGTAAAATGTGGTACTCACAGCTCAGGAGGTGCTATCTCTCCAAACACTGCCAAAATCTATTGGTGTGCCACAATACAGGGCTGCTTTATTAAACTCCCCAAACGAGAAAGTGGGATGGGATTTACACATTTCCTGTCTCACTAGCCAGAAGTACCTCTGCTCCCTTTCTTAGGGAAAACCATGCACTTGTAGGATATTCGCTTTACGACTCGAGACCTCGTATCGCTCGTTTGCTTGAAAGGTGTGATGGAGGAAAAACAACAGAAAAGGCTTTGCTCCGTGGCTCTGCTGCTTGTTTCTGACGGGTAGTTTGTAAACTCTGGTGTTGCTAAGTCGAGAAGTCATCAAAGGGTGAGAGGGGTATCTTGCAGCTACAAGGAGATGTGCTTTTCTCCAAGCACAGAAACAATGCTGGTGCTTTCACAGCATGTTTTCAATTCCTTTCCCTGGCAGATGTCAGAGTGACACCATTTGAAAAGGCAGGGGAACATGGGACATCGTCTAGATTGCCTGTCCTGAAAGAATTTCCAAAGTCTGTCCTTCCAGTTTCTGCCTTGTTTCTGAATCTTCTGAGCCAGATGAAGTCTTTGAACACAAATAACTTTATGTTCTCATTCTTTGACGTGATCATTGTGCTTGACAGAGAATACATATGATGTAGGAAAAAAAATAAAAGTGCTGATTTATGCTTAAAATTTGTGGTATTTCTTCTTCTGGTAAAATTGACTAAAGCCTTACAGAAGGTCTGGAGCATCAGGAAAAGAAATCATATTTCATGTTTTCTAATCTTACACACATTAAATTCCTTTTACATTGATTTTTGAGCTGTACTGTGTTAGGTCAGGTCTGTTACTTACCTCTTCTGGGGAATGTCTGCATATGTTCCTGAGTGTAACAATATCTCTTCTTTTTCTATTTTTTTTTTTTTTTTTGTAGCTTTTCTTTNTTTTTTTTGTAGCTTTTCTTTCCAGCAGTGTAGAAGAATTACATTAATGCTCTTGGGAACTGTTAATGGTTTTGATTCAGTAAAGCACTTTTTGTATGAATAGATAACATTTATCATTTGCTTAATAACTGTCAATTTATGTGCTAATGTTGAATAATCAAAAGTAAGATAGAGAAAACACATTTGGTTATTTAACAATGCAGTTTGACTGTTTGGAGTGTTTTAAGAAGGGCTGTATAATTATACATGTGAGAGAGACATTGGCAGCACAGGTATTTAGAAGGAATTTGTTTGCTTGTTGAAAAAAGGATGTGTTTGACAAAAGCCTAATTGTTGTTTTCCCATACCTGTGCCAGGGAACAGGAGCACTGCAGTTGGTGCTTTGTGCATTCACCCAAACTCTCTGCAGCCAGTGGTGAACGCTCCCAGAATCCTCATTTATGCAGAGAGACCTTTCAGAGATCCACATTTACCTTCTGCCGTGCCTCGTGTGTATTGTATTCAATTTTGGATTTTTATTTTTTTGTTTAAATTATGCCTTGTTTTGTGCAGTGTAAATCCATTTCTGCTTGACTTTGTGGCAGTTTTTGTTTTGACGGGCAGCGAAGCGGTGATGTGGCCCAGTGTAAGTAAATGGAGCATGAGAATTGGGGGAAAAGTACAACAATCACACCTCCTGCAGCAGGAATGGGAGCAGAGCCATGAATACCTAATTGACTGTCGAGATGGCTGTGCCCATCCACACAGTTATTTTTTGAGTGTGTTTTAGCAGGGCTTGGGTTTAACTCTTTCAGAAAGCTCAAGAGCAGAATATGTTTGGAAAGGACCATTAAAGAGACCAATGGCAACAAAGGGGGAAACTTTTCCTCTCAGTTCAGGAATCTCATGCATTGCAAGGAATCGCCCTCCTTACTGTCCTCTGCATCGTGGGGATGATTTATTTTGTCCTTGAGAATTATTTAGGAGTTCATCCATGGGAATGAGAATAGTGACACTGGCTGCTGGGTCTTCTGGCTCATCCTAGCACTGATACACTAAAAAAGCTTTACAGACCAATCTCTGCACTTCTCCCTTCCCCCTGCTGCACTCCCTCTGATTTCTGATGTTTGAAGGCATTGAACCCTGGGTTATATGGATATTTAATGTTACTATTAAAGCACTTCTGCATCATTTTAAGTTTAAGCATAGCCTGAAGCCAATAAGTAGAAGGAGGTTTAAGAGGAAGGAAAGGGCTCTTTTGGAGCTGTTCTGCAGTGGGTTTTTTTGATTGTTCACAGAGTTCTGGAGGTAGATGTGGCCAAGGTCTTACAGATGAAGAGGCTGGTTGGACTCCTGAATCAAAAAGATCTTTTATGATAAACAGATGGTGCCAAATTCTGGACTAAATCCATTGTGGAATTACCAAGGGATGTTGTCTTTTTGGGAAATGCTGTTTAAAGGTGTCTGTGTTTGACAGGGACAAAGTACACCTCCTGATTTGCTGGAATTAAAACTTAATTAGGCCAGGTTTCTCTGCAAAGGCCTAACAACTGCATTCTCCCTTAAAACCTGCAGGTTTATGAATAATAGAAGAGCAAGATTGAGCATGGCTATCTAAACTTTTTTTTTTCTTGTCACTTTTTATTCTGTACTTTTCTGGGCTATCTATTTCAAATATCAAGGGAGCATCAGTCGTTTCATAACGATGAACTCTGGCTGTAAAGAAAGTGCAAATGCTGGCTCGTAGAGCTATTTTGTTGCTTTCAAGTTGTTAGACTTGCAACACTAACTCTCTATTTGATCAAGAATCTGCTGAACATGAGAAAACGCTCAGATGGAACGATGGTCGATATTCCACCAATAACTGCTGGAGGTGGAAGTTCCAAGCCCTGATGTTCACTGAGTCATCCTGCCGGTCACATCCATGATCATTCCCGTATTTCACAAGTGTCCTGACCACAGGTGCCCAGACTGCTCTTACTCATTCACAGACAGGCAGATTGCTGGAGTGCAACCTGGGGCTCCTTCAAGTCCGAGACAGTTTTGTCAGGGATTTCTTGTCCGACTGGAAAGGAAATACATGATAATATCAATCTGTGCTTTGGTTGTGCCCCATCCTATATAAGCAGTCTTGCAGATTTTGAAACACTCTTACTCTGGTTTCCTTGTGCTGTCTGTTACCTACTATTAATTCCCAACACATTATTTAAGCTAAGGGTTATTTGCAGATGTGCGTGATAGAGAGCTGCAAGTTTCAAAACAAGTAGATTTCTAAAAATTGATGTCCAGAGAGAAGCTAAAGCCTCTGCTAAGCTGGGGAAATCCGGGGAGACTCTACTATTCTATATTCTGTTGGAATCATGTGGCTGGTGTATTTCAGACTAGCTATAGCACGTGTGACTTTTACCTGGCCAGCAACTCCCAAAAGTCCAGGTTGGAGGTGTGGGAGAGTGAAGTGAGTGAAGGGGAGACAGGAGATCTGGGGCTTTCAGGAGCTGCAGGGAGGGTCTGAACAGTATTGGAAATACTACCCATCGTTTTACCCTCTATTTCCCTTGCTGTGTTTTCTTATTTGTTGTCCATCTCCTTTACAGAGCGCATAAAATTCTCTGATGAAAGAGCTGTTCAAAACAAATATTCTTATAACACCTGTGTCTGTGCTGACATGCACATAAGGCATTAATTGAGAAGGAATGATGCATTGGTACTCAATTTAAAAAATACTTTTCATTTTAAAAAAATCGTGAAAGAAGTGTAGTTCAACAGAGAAAACTGTCTTTCAGAAAGTCATGAACATCACTCTTTACAACATTGCTCTATGCTACTGACTTTGGTATAGTAATAGTTTAGAAAACATTTTAAAAAATGTTGGGATGTTTATGTAAAGGATTTCAATGGGCAAATAGGTTTGCTCAGGCAAAGCAATACTTAAACTCCAGGCCTTTGCATGTCAGTGGGAACTAATTAAAATCATATTGTGCAACAGGTCAAGAGATCAGGAAGTTGGCCTTCTAATTAGGAGAGATAGTTATAAATAAAACCTTGTTGTTGAAAAGGAAGAGCAAAATTAAGAAGAAGATCTGGATGTGAGAAAAATAAATCAGAACCCTGGGTGTCTGCTGAAGGCTGTGTTAAAAGTCACCCCTTTCTTTTGCCTCTCACCCTGTTACACAGAGAGAGACTTGAGGCTCCAGCCTGTCCCTCATTAAGGCTCTCTGGGCTCATCCCTGCCCATGTTGTGCATGCCTCAGTCCTCAGATAACAAATAATAGCCCGGCCTCCCCAAACAGAGTCTGCCTGCAGAATTCAGATCTGGTTTGTATTTGCTGTCAGCTTACACCTTTCATCCTCCTTAATGCTTCAGCTGCGCCTATTTTTTTGCGGTTCTTGCTATCGCCACAAACGGGCACCTTGCCAGGCTGGAGAGGTGTCGTCTTGGGACTGTTTTTTTGCCTGAGCCTTTTGTGCCAGTTATTGTTTAGCTTTGGTTCTTCCATCTTAATAATTGAAAAGCATTTCTTTTCAATAACATGTAGGTGTTGGGTGTTGTTTTACCCTGGAGCGTAAACATAATTAGTAAAAAAGCAATAACAATAAACAGAGTTTTTTTTTTTAGATGGTGGAACAGCTCTTCAACTTTTTCTGTAGTTTTTCATCACTTCAGAAGGATGGGAGGCCGATCTAGTTCAACTTTGCATTTGTTTTGTAAGGGAACCTGAGCAGGTGGTGGGACTGCATACCCTTAAGCCTCCAATCCAGCCTAATTTATTCTCTGACTCTATGAAATCGTGTGTGTTGAAAGTAAAAGGCATTAATAATATTAAAGCTCGTAAATCTAAGATATCAATTTATCAGAGTGAAAGACACCATTTTTTCCATAGGACCATGACCAGCTTGTCTTTACAGTGTGGTAATACTGGAAAATGGGGAATATTTATGGTGTGGGACCTCAAGTTAACCATTGCTCTTCAGGAGAGTGTCTTGTAAAATGTTTCCTCAGCATATTCACAGGTGTTGCTTTTAGTTTGACCTTAGATGTGTATTTCACAAGGACTCTGCTGTGTGAAATGTTGTGAAGGCGAGGAAGGATCCCTTTTCTCCATCTTCTAGAAGTAACTGGAACCACAGAATCAGGTGATTTGTGTAAACCTTCCTGATGCTGCGAGTTTGTCTATCCTGCCCTCAGCCTCGTTGGTTCCCGACTCTTCATCCTTGACATCACCACTGCGAGCAGACCCAATCAGTCATTGTAAGACAGGGCTTGTTTGTGCCTGTACCCCGGGGTGGCCACCGAATGTTTTTCTTCTGCCATTGCTCAGTTGTTTGTTGGTGCCTGTTTACAGCTGAAACCTTAAGGAGTGAATATCCTGTCACGCTGACTCCTGTGTGTGGCTGACACAGAGCTTGGGTTTTTACTTTGATCTTTCCAGCTTCTATTCGTACCGGTTGTGA
The DNA here is from genome assembly GCA_008694505.1 of Cyanoderma ruficeps. NCBI lineage: Eukaryota > Metazoa > Chordata > Aves > Passeriformes > Timaliidae > Cyanoderma > Cyanoderma ruficeps. The sequence goes on from VZDJ01000052.1 coordinate 4,973,212, forward strand.
GGCTCAGGACCAAACTGCTGCTTTGAAAATGTAAAGGTTTGTTTTATTTGAGTGAGAAAGGGGCTTTCCCCCTTTTATTTGTGGGTGCACTAACTCAGGAGTGGCTAAAAATCCTGAAAATTTCAAATACATTTCAACTCCAAACCAACACAAGGTGCATTCACCTTGCTTTTTATAGTTAGGGCCTAGCATGTGCTTTTCAAGGAAATTCCCATGTCCCCTGGCTAAATACTTTGATATTTAGCATTGTCATGTACCTTGGAGCACAGGAACTAGGTTTCTTTCTGGTAAAAGTAGACTGGAAAATGTGTCCCTAATGCATTCTACTGGAAAACTGGCATTCAGCCCTAGGACCAGACAAGATCTAGCTCAAAATAATAATAAATAAAAGCCCCAAACAAACAAAAAACCCTCTCCACCATCAAAAAGGCATCTGAACTGTGTACAGTATTTATACAACAGGTTCTCACCAGCAGCTGCTTTATTCCACAGCTGTGCCCTCATTGGTCCTCTGCATTTGCTAAAGAAGATGTTCCCAAAGTGGTAAATTTTAATAGAAAAAGGCAGATGAGTCTTAATGTCCCCTTTGTCTAGATGGCTGTTCACAATGCCTTGCCCAGTTCACCATGGCCTCTCCTCATAATCCAGCCTACGACTTGCCATTTGCAAGCCTTTGACTACTGTGAAAGTGAGTAGGTGAAGGTGTTTTTAAAAGTATGTTTTCTGAGTGGGTGGATTAATATTAAGAATTAGGTTGAACTTTATTCTGCCTTTGACACCGCTGACAAAGTATTAAGATTTTCTTTTTCCTTTTTCTAAAAATGGGCAAAGATTTTGTGCTATAAATGTTTCCAGAAAGGAGGCCAAACTTGAAGAGGGATTTATTATTCCCTGGGTTCATCACAGATAGAGACTCAGGAGCTTTGGTATCTTGAGCCAGTGTTACCTATCCTCCTACTTCATCCTACTGGAGTGGTTGCTGCTTTCTAATGATATCAGGCTGCAGTTTAAATATGAGCTACCTATGGTTTAATGCCTCTGACGTGAACATTCCAATGTAACCTCTCAGAAACAGATGAACTCTTTGTGATTTTAATTTCTCTGCAAGCTTTTTAAACTGGCACCATCTTTTTTTGTACGACGCTACAAATGTATCTCGTTCCCTCTCCTCCCTTTAATGAAAGCCGGAAAATAAAATCTGGAGTATAATACCCAAGTATCAAAGGATATATATTGTTCAGTCTTTCTACTCATGATTATATGCATTTTCTTTTAAAACTGCATTTCTATATATTGGAAAAATGCGCACTTGAACGTGTTTACTACAGCTTTTATGGGCTAATGTTGAGCTGCTTTTTTTATTTTAAAGCCATGTCTCAGTGCTCTTGTATTATTTCGTTAATATTGCTCAAACTGCAGAGCACTTGAGATGCTTTGGCCAAAGTGTTGTTCAGAATTACCTCTTTAAAAAAAAATCAGTTAATATTGATCCATATCCGTGGAAGGTTGCTATGGGATTGATGCTGTTTACTCGTTAATCACTGCAGAGAGCAGCTCACAGCGTTGGCAATGCGACTTGTTTGTTACATGCGATGATCGCTTTATAAATGTCAATAAAATCAAGACAAAACCCTCTAGTACGACTGGAACTAGCAACTCAGTATTTTCCTCATTATTTCTGGCAGCAAAGTAGTCTTGCAGAACAGTATGCAATAAAACACCAGCCAACTGAGTCCCACACTGTGGCTATAATTACATATTTTTGTTTGCTAATCAGTAGAATTTTTCTGTGTACACTATTATACTTTAATGGTTCTGTTGCAACACCAAATTTACTACAATGTTCTCTTGAAGAAAATGGCACATAATGATTTGGTATTTACTACAAGAAGATATTAAACTAAATAATACATAATGATGCTACACGGATTAACCAGCTCTTTAGTTCTTCTGTTCCTTATCTGTGCTTTAATGGTGTTTCAGGACAAACATAAAGTTATTTGGGGAGGGAATTACCAGAATTGCCGAACTAGTAAATATAGCCATCTGTGTGGGATGTCTTGTTTCTTACTTGAGAACTATTAGATTGTAAATTTAAGCTGTGCTTAGTACTTTAATTTCCCTTCCCACAACTCGTGGAGCATAGGGAGGGTTGCAGCCAGCTCAGATAAGTAATAAGTTCATTAATTACAGGTTTACCTTTTTTGTAGGTTGAAACAGCTTGTGTGGGACTTGATTAAACAAGCTGTTGTGGTGTGGGCCTGTGGAGGACTGGGCAGGGAGCAGCTCAGAGAAAACTCCCCATGCAACTTTTGGAATCAGTCTTCCATTTAACTCTTGAGGGTTGCTTGCTGTTATCAGGCTTTGTGCCCTTCTTGGGTTTTTTAGATTATTTCTGTCCAAAGTGATTGCCCTGTAAATTACAGTGAGAAACGTGAAAGGCATGTTATCTCAGGCTTTGCCATTGATTTCTGTCATTAAATAAATATTTCTGCCATTAAGTAAATAAATAAACAAACACTCAAGGGTCTTTATTCCTATCCTTTTTATTCATTTATTATTCTGTCGCTAATTTCCACTTGATAATTTTGAATGTATCTGACACTCTTAAGGTAGAATAAGGCTTTTCCATTTACCTTGGGACCAGAACTTTGCTGTCAGACACAATCTGTCTGGCAGTGGAAAAGGAAGGCATGGTCTGGTGATGGCAGCTTCCCCAGTGCTGCAGATACAGTTAATTATGTGTGGAGGTTGTGGTTTTTTACAGGTTGAGCTATAGATCTAATATTTTTCAATAAATTTTTCAGTTTCTGCAATGCGATCTGACATATTAGTGTGAGTAAATAGTTTCTCTTGTGCATTTGATTTGCAGTGTAAGTCCGTATCAGGGTACAACACTGCTTTTATAGGGGACATTGTATTTGGTGTGTGTGATAGCTTTGTATGTGGCTGAACCAGTTATTTCAGCATTGCTAAATGTTGATTGTGTCCTAGGCCTTGTAAGTTATCTTTTGGCAAGATGTAGTAAGTTTTCCTTTTCTTGATTGTGTTGCACGTGTGATTTGTCACAGCATCTCAACAAAAGGAAAGAATATTTGTTTTTATGGGTAATTACTTCTCAGGCTTGTGTTAAAAGGCTGTCTGAAAGAACCTTGTTCATACATCATTTTCTGGTTAATCTAGTGTTTACCTTTTCCTTCCCTTGTATTTATTCCATTAGAATACATTGTAATGCGTTCAATTGGATTTACCTATTGCAAGGCAATTTTTGTATAATTAATACCGTTAATTAATCTGGTTTGAAACAGCACTCCAAATGGAGAGGATGTTTCTGTGATTGCAGACTGAGAAGTATCTCAACCAAGTTTTTTCCCTTCAGTGGTTCACAATAAAAGTAAATTAGCACAAGTGAAAATGATCCAGGAAATAAGAAAACCAGCTGCTCCTCAGCAAATAACTTGGAGTTTTCCTAGAGCCTGTTAAGCCTTGCTGCAAGCCAGAGAGTATCTCCTTTGTTGATGCTCAGTCTTCCTCCTTTGTACATTCCAGCTGCTGCCCTAATTCAGAATTCCTATGAACCCTGTGGTTTTTTTAAAGTCCATTTTGAAGCATGCCCAGCACTGAATTTGCTTCTGTAAGTGACCTTTCCTCTGGTACTTTCCTCACCCTCTCTCCCAGAAACCTCCAGGAAGGTTCTGTGCTGCTGCATGGCCAAACTAAACCTGCATGGGTTGGAGGAGAAGGGAAGAGATTGCTCTTAAAAACAAACAATCAAGCTGCTTACAAAAATCGTCTATATTTGTAATATTTGAAGTTGTAAATCACAAAAGCTTTTTTTTCTTGCCAGATCAGCCCACCTTTCTTGTGAAGGGTTTTTCAGCGGTGGAGCTATTCACCTTGCACCACGCACCTCCTTTGTCTGGCTGTGGCTCAGTGTCTTCTCCCAGGCTTTCTCAGAAGCTTTAATGTATTCCTTCATTCCAGCAGTGATGTATAGTCTTCTGGTGCTTGGTGCACCCTGTGGCTAAAGAGAAAAATCACCTTCTCCCATGTCTGGATTAGTTATATTTAATTAGAAGTCATATTTCCTTATGGAAGCCCTCAGGCTTCAAATCTGCACAGAACTATGTGAGAATGTCTTCCTTCCACGTTCTCTGCTGAGAAGGGCTTATTTCACCTCCCCTTGCATTTTTGTGGGGAAAGAGTGGTTAACATTGTACTCTTTTTTTTTTAATTCTCACTGTACCTTTAAAATTCTCTGGAATGACATGCCAAAAGCCTTTTGGGCTGTGAGGATGCATCACTGTTATAAGGCTTCCTTTTACACAGTCATTTTACAATTATTACTTGATAGCCTGCTCTATCTAAATCCTTGACCTGTGCCTGTCAACTGCTGGCTGATGGTAGTGAATAAATTTGTATAATCACTGCACGATGGCTGCTTAATAACTGTACTCCAAATATGCAAATACATATTCTGGCTTAATACAATTCATCTGCTTTGACCGGCCTGTGCACTTGGTGTTTTTGAAACAGTCGTAAGTAATGGAACACACTATTGCAGTCTCCTGTGCTGAGGTTTAAAATGCTGAAACAGAGAACAGAAACATGCATTGCCAAAAATCCAAAGAAAAATAGACATCAAACAACAGAGAAAGTAGCACTTGTCTGTATGTGTTGTAAATGAGGGGGGGGAAAAACCCCCTGAACAACAAACTTCCTGAAGGATTATAGAAAGTTTTTCTATTTGCATTCTGTTTTCTAGGTTAGCAATATGCCTTTACTCAGAATCACCTGTGTTATTAATTTCCTTGTCTGCATTACACAGAAGACCCAATAAAATTAGAAGATACAAATTCAAAAGTGTATTTGAGTCTGAGACGCTTAGAAAATGCTCAAAAAACCCCCCAAACCAAAGGAGAAAATACCAAAACCACAAGATAAAAAAAGCAAGGCCATAGTCATACAGACAAGACATTTTTCCCATGTGATTTTTCAGAGCTGTGGAAGCCCTGGTGATTCTTTCTCTGATCTTTCCCTTTTAAGCATTTTTTTGGCCATCAAGTGACATGGGTTGCTGAGACAGATGGACAGAGAGTCATACCAGTTTAATTTGTGTTCTTTATTGCAACATCAGAACATCAGTAAACAGCTTCTTAAAAATAAAATCGGATTTTCATTGCTCTATAAGACACGTTTTTATTTTATTATCAGATACTTGTTCCTTTAGCCTTTCTCTGGGTTTAACTTAATGTGTGTGAACAGTACAGGAGGAAAAAGAGAATCCATAGTTCAACGCCAGGAGACAGAGTGTGATGGCAGTAGCCTGATGTCCTCAATAACTTAATAGCCATTGTGGCAAAGAGGATTTCGGGGAGATTTTGAAGTCAACAATATGGATATTTACTGAAGAATGACAGTGCTGTAGTACTAGCACAGGAACATGAATGAAAATCCAGGACAAATGAAATGTAGCTAAACCTTTGCTGTCTTTCCAATCGGTGCAAACAAAGTACAGTGGCTGCCCAGGAGGCTGAGGAAAGGATTTTGGAGTGGCCAGACCCATTTCAGCAGGGGTGATGCCACCTAAAACACCTTGCACCTCCTTAATAATTGTTTTGTGAAGCTGGGGGAGCAAGCTGGGGGGGGGTTTGAGCTGAGCTTGGTTTATTAAAGCAAGCTCAGAGTAGCCTGAATTTCTCCAGACTTATCGTTTCCCTCCTCAATAAACAACAACAAGCAGTTTTTGTGCTCACTGCCGGGAGGTATTTAGGGCTTAGCTGTCTCCTTTCCATCTGGAAAAGAGTGTGGCATGTCAGGTGTCTCAACACTAACACAATTAAAAGGAAGTGGATGGCTCCTCCACACATGCCTTAATGTCAGCAGTTTGGACTGGGAAAAACTGGAAAAGCACTATTGGAGCTTTTCCTACTGTTTTTTCTTGCCAAAAGTGTGACATTCAGACAGGTTTATCAGCCCCGTGTTTCTCTGAGCCCTTATGCTGCTTGAGTGGGCTGACAAAAGTGTGAATCCTATTGACATTATAGCTCTCATCCTACAAAACCGAAGCAGAGCACTCGAAGACTGAGAAGGGTGATGTCATGAGTGTGAGATAAAACCAACACTTCATTGTTTGGTTGTTTATGGAAGGAATTTGCCTTGACAGGACAACTTTGACTTGGCTTTTTGTTTATTTTTTTTTAATATGAGTTTCCAGTATCCTGAGCTATTTAACTAAAATAATAATAATAAAAAATCTGCTAAAATTTGTGAGCTTCCTGTTGGTTTGTGTTTCGTCAAAGTAGGAATAATTGGCGGTGTGCAGTAAATGTAGGACACTTAAAATGTAACAGATTAGTGGGTGAGCTTTGTTTTGAATTGTTGGTGATTTCTTTATCCATACGGGCTTTTTGGCAGTTTATGGCGAGGACATTGGTTATGTTGGATGTTTCAGCTGCTTTTGTTATGCTTGACTGTGAACTGCATCCAGATAAGGACAACCTTCTCTAAAACAACCAGTAGGTTTTAAAATTTAATTCCCAGTACTTATCACCGCGGCAGGCAATTACTGGTGGTTTGTAATGCTGAATTTATAAGATTTCAGCTCGACAATACTCCAAAAATGTAACTTTCCCGTGACTGACTGTACAATAAGGTTTACACCTGCCATTGTTACGAGAAGTTCTGTTCCTTGCAGCTTATACTGGAATAATGGTTTATTATGTTTTATTATTAATGTTCATTAAACTTGCTCCATGTTGGTTGGAGTTGGAGGATCCCCAGTTGTAATTCTAGCTGCTGGAAGGCCCCTTGAGAAGCCTCAGAATGTTGATTTTTAAGAAAAGAAAGCACTGCACAGAGGATGTGGGTTGACATATTAGGTAATCTGTAGTTTAAGCATCAAGACTTGCAGGTCTCATTTTGGTCTTAAGGTGTACACACTAAGTTTCTGAAAATAAGAATATTTAAAGAGCTACCATGGGTGTAGATGGTGATGAAATGTGCACCTAATTCAGGGAACTAGCCATCTCGAAATAAATGGTTCATCTGTGCTTTTTGTGTTTGAACATGAGAATTTTAAGCATGAAGCTTAAGATCATGCTTTTAAAGGCTGAGATTTTGGGCAGGAAATACTGTATAATTGCTAAGTTTTTGAAATTAATTATGTTGGAGGCCTATAAACCAGTGCATTGATTAAAAATCTTCGGTTCATTAAGCTTCCCAATGACAGAGGCCATCTCAGTAATAAAAACTGCTGTTCCTAGCAGTGGACTGGCATCTGTGTTATGATCTTTATAAGATTCCCCACCTTTGTTCATTAGACCAGCAGCACCCGTTGTCTCTTGATGGGCAGGATTTATTTCCCCTTGACATTGGTCTCACAGCTGCAGTTGCAACTTTGGCAGAAGTTGATTCCAATGAACTGGTCAGAGCTACTTCACCAGTTCAGCAGAACGAGGCTGGGATTTGTTGTGAGTTGGTTCTTTGATTGGTACCTGGTGATTTTGTCTTTTTGTGGGTTTGTTTTCCTTCTGGTTGTCACACACATCCTTGCAATGGGCATTTTTGGAAGGTCCACAAGAACGGGGGAGAAAGGTTCTGTAGCAGACATTCTGCAGTGCACAGAGCAGTTTCCTTTTGTCATCTAATTTTTTTATTAATAATCAATTAATTTATGCCATTGCATCAAATGCAATGATATTATCCTGGCTTTGTGCACTCGTGGCATTTGCCACGTGGAAGAGCAGTACCACTTCAGAGATACACCAAGCGCAGGTGACTTTCTTAAATAAGCAAACCTCATAAATTTCCTACTGAAAAACAAGAAATGAAAATCTGGAAGAGCACCAGAGAACAGGAATTACTATGGAAAAAAGACTTGTGTAGATTCTTGAAATGTAGCACAATAAATCTGCATATGTTGTTTACATCATAGCTTCGCTTTATTCAGCCTTGCACACAAGGTCACAAAAGAAATTTGGGCCTTATTATTCCTGGAGGAGTTTGTAATTTTTGCTGTGGTGTTAGATTACCTTACCCTTTTTTATTACCATCTGCACTGCAAGGCTAGTTTTGCTGAGGTTATTTTTTTTTTTTCAAGCAGCATCCCATGATACCCTTAATTCTGTGTTTCCTGTGCTTTTGCTTCATTTGCAATTTTAAGAGATTTTCTCTAAGAAATAGGTTTGTTCTATGTTGTATACCAGTAAATTAACTAGTTTTTTTTTTTACTATGTGACTTTAACCCTTTAATTCTGGAGCACAAATGCAATTGTTTTACAATGAATTAGTTAAGAAAGGATTTCACCTTTTAGCATCCTTCAGTGAACAAGGAAAAAGATGGTGTCAAAGATTCCATGTTTTTGTTTAACATGATGTTATTAATGTGCTGTCCTTTCCGTAGGGTTTTTATTTTGATATAAAAACCTGACTTTGTTCTTGTATTTTAAGCAATTATTTTCAGCTGACTTCTTTGTGCAACCAATGCCATTGACTGCAGCAGCTTTGAAAATAGTTTTTCTTCATTAATGGCTTCTGGTGAATTGTTGGGAGAACAAAGTGCTGTCCCTAGTGGCTCCTGAAACTTATGGAAGCATGCAATGAAATAGCTATTATTTTTCACGAAAAAAAGAAATTACAGTACTGCTTTTAATAGCTTTACACAAGCATGAACAACTTGAACTACAGAGAGGAATCGAATCCGAAGTTTCTTGAGACATTTTTCAGCCCTCAGAATGTAGCTCGTGTTTGTAGGTCTTCCAAATTGAGAAGCCCCTTCCATGTGCTTGCCCACCCAAGCACGGTGAGACAATAAATACAGAAACCTGGTTTTTCTGGGCTCTCCACACATGAAGGCACTGGGTAACAGCATCACTTTTCACAAGACAGGTCGACCTGCATGAAGTCTTTGCAGTCATTCAAAAGCCAAAAGTGCTGTGTGCCGTTTCAGAGCATTTGTGGGACCTCGGATTGTGGGGTGCCAGTTTGTTGGGATGGGAGGCAGAAGAGAAGAGGATGTTCTTCACCACCCCTGTGGGTGTTTGTTGTCTCTGGTGGCCCTAGGCAGGATTCAGTGCTCTCAAAAACCCTTCAAAGTAACTTGGTTTCTCAGCCTGAAACTCGTTTTAAGAAGCACAGTACCAATGAGGATAGTTAGAAGCATGCAGATTGAAGATGGGATTTCTTTCAGTTGTAATTGACAGTTTTGGGATTTTCCTACATATTTCCCCTAGCTCTTAAAGGGCAGGTCACTTGTGGATGAAAATGACCCAAAGTATATTTGTGTGATTTCCATAAACCTGAACAGGAAGGCAGCCTGTAGAAGAAAGGCTCACCGTGAGGTAGAGTGGGGGCTTCAAAGTGAAATCACATTTTTTATGTGATAAAGCACAATTCCTTATCGCTGTCATGTGATGCCAAAGCAGATTTGACTGGGTTTTTCAGCCAGTTGCACAGTGAACAGTGGGATGTGGTCTAAATGCTTTCCAGATCCGTTTGGAATAATGTACATGAGCATCTATAAAGCAAAATGAAAATCCAGATGAAATATCTGAAACCAATATATCAAGAGTTCTTCATTTTCCTATTAATTTGGTATCATGCCATTATAATAATGTAAATTTCTTCCTCGTTGCTACAGAATAGCGAAATGTCTTTGACCATCATTTTTCTCTCCTGAGGTTGTTGTCATTATCTGCAATTTCCATGAAGTTTCCATGTTAATACTGCTTGCCACTCTGTACACTGACATTACTAGTTGGTGCATACTTCCAGAAAACAGAGTATTTCATGTAAATATTTTGTTCATGCCTGTTCCATGGTTTTTTTCTTAATTAATTCAGCTAAGACATGTTTTAGCAGAGGCTGAAGAATCATATTTAGATTCGTTCATCTACTCTACCTTTGCAATTATTTTACTTTGTGTAAGACAGAGTCCTCATATTTGGCAACATATTTCAGTGCTTGGGGTTTACTTTAAGAATTATCAAGCTTAAGTTCTGAAGTGTATATATTATTGGAAACATAGAGTATTTCTAGCATGGGCTATTGAGTTGGAAATAAAAAAATGCATGCAGAGACCAGAGGTCATATCTTTTCATGCATGTAATAAAATATGGTAGGAAAAAGAGGTGCTTATGAAAGTTTTGGGTGGTTTGGTTTTTTGGGTTTTGATTTTGTTGATGGTGTTCTTCCCCTCCCCTTTCATTTTTCCGTGTCATCAGTCACTGAAGTGTATCAAATGCTAATTTCTACTTTTCCATCTAAGCCTGTCTGGAGCATTCAATCATTTTCTCTTGTGGCACCTTTATAAGGGAAGCATGCACTTGTTCCCTTCTGGCAGACGTCTTCCATTTTCCTTGTCATATGTCAGGATTGGTTGTGATAGGATTGATTTTTCTCCGTTAAGAATTCAATTCTTTTCAATTATTCTTTCATCCTTCTGGAGCTTCTGTGCTTATAAAGGCTTGACACAGAGGTGTGGAATCAGCTCCAGGAAACTACTGATAGGCCATCTTTATGGTGGCTGTATTTGCATTGAGAGCACCCTTCCAAAATCAGAGGGGTTATAGAGGGGAGCTGGGAGGTCCCATGGAATGGTGGCATGTAGGAATGCTGATATATTGGGTATTTTAATCCATCACAGGGTTAGAAGTGGCAAACCTGTGCTTCCACTTTGCTGGCAGAGGCGATGGTTTCCTTCCGCAGGTCCTGTTTGGCTGTGCTCTGTGGACTTTTGTGCTAAAGTGAAGTCTGAGGAAGAAGAGGTTGGTGTATGCAGCTGAGAGAGTAGTTGAGAGAATAGTTTTCTGAGCAGTTGAGAGAGAGTTTATGCAGTTGAGAGAGTAGCTGAGCCTTGCACAGACACTGCTCAAAGGAGACTGCTGAGCTGGTGGGGACAGGAAGGATCTCAGGTGTGGAAATGATACATCAGCCACCAAGCAAATCCTTTCATGGACTTGAGTCCTTGTCCAGTATTCCTAAGGACTTCTTCCTCTGTGAAGGATCGTGGAGAAAGTGCTATTCCATAAAAGCATCTGTGCTGTCTCTATGTTGGCATCTCAGGAAGTATTAAGATTGGTGAAGACTGTGGTGGTGCTGCTTTATAAAAATACATTTGAGGTTTCAACGTGTACTGGTTTACTTGCCCTGCTTGGTTTGGAAAGGCATTTAGTAATTAGGTTAAAATAATTAAATTGGGTATTATGAGCACAGGATGGATTTCAAACGTTCTTTCTTCCCCTCAATGTTACAAAATATTATTCTTGCGTTAGCATCTTGGAGTCTGTCGAGCAGAGATTTTGGGTAATGTGAGGGCAGAAGTTCAGCTGAGGTAGAATAAGAAGCCTTGGTGTCTTAGCACAGAGCATGTGCAGTGTGCTTACAGCTGGTGGCTTGGCATCCATGGTCTTTTCAATAAACCATTTTAGACAATTTCATTGAAAGTGCTGTATCACATGATTCTGTAGTATTCTTTTTCTAATATAAAGCACTACAAAAAACCATTTTGAAAATCAGTGACAGTGTGTCCAGGATGGGCGTGGACTGTTGCAAGAAACTGCTTATCCAATTTTATCTGAATATGAACTAGGGTACAGTACTCCTCAGAAAGGACAGTCAGGCTTTTTAACACTTAGCAGAAGACAGTTTCATCCACTGGAAGATGTCATCTGCCTCCCCACTTGGGGATGCCTGACTTCAGGAGATACTCAGCATCTGATAAAACCAGTTATGACCTTAAGGCAGAGAGGACTGCTGTTGTTTCCACTGCCATTTCCTCACCCTCTTGGGGTGAGGGAGCAGTGGGCTCTGCCTGCTCAGTGGGATCACTGACTGCCATGGGTTGCCCAAATCTGAGCCTGTAGAAAGCTGCACAGCTCCTGCTGTGGCCCAGATGATGGGAATCTCTTGAAAACCCATCCTCCCTTGGCTTTCCAAACCTGTTCTGGTTTGATTGCTTCAAATGTGCTGCAGGGCACAGCTCTCAGTTTGAACTAGTTGAATCTGAAATAAAATCTGAAATAAATCTTAATGTTCATACAGACTCTTTCTTTCTTCTCCCCATAAGTATTTGTTTAGCCTTTTTACTTGAGCTTATTTTACCTTTTGAGTTGATCTTGTAGTTTATGTGAAGATTATTTCTTCTAGTTGAAATCCATAGCTGCTGCGGATTTAGGCCTTTACTCTAGTTAACATGTTCATGCATATACTACTTCCTTTATTATTTTCTATCTTTTTTTCTCAAACTTTTTGGCTATAATTACAGTAAATGATTTCTTGGATTGCATGTTGAGAGGGCAGAATTGCTGTGCCAGCAGCCTTGTTTTATTCTTTTGCTGGTTCCTGAGGGTAATAAGATCTATGCACTCTACTAATTTTCTTGCATACTTAGCTGCAATTGCATCCTTTAGTAATTATTTTTTAATTAACTCCAAAATATTGCATGAATAATGCAAAATTTTCTAAATTGCAAGAATTAAAAAAGCTCAAAAGTAGGTATTTTTTGTAATTCAAATCGATAAACGTTATTTCTTGGAATTTTCTCTAAGGCATTAGTAGCGTGGTGACATTAAATGACCTGCAGAGTTGTACAAGTATCAGAGGCATGTTGTAAAAGAGAGTTTGGCATTGAGATGGGGATCACATTTGTTCTCATTATTCGTAGTGAGAATTTCATAGAGCCTTCAATAAGATTCTTTTCTAATACTGAAACTTCTCTTCTACTTTACATTTTCTAGATGTTTGCTTTTCAGTTAGCAGAAGTTGGCTAAACATTATGTTTTTGCAAAACTCACTGACTAATTCTGTCAGAAGAATGAATTGTATATATTTAGATATCAGCTTAAAGATCAGTTGATCTGGGCTATGGGTGTAAAAATGGGCAGTAGAGGTTTATGACCATGAGTGAAGGTGATGCCTTAAGTTTTAGCTTTCATGTTTTTCAGATTTTGTGCTGCCTAGGGGTGAAGTGCTGAGCCTCATATTGAGTGTCAGTAAACTCTCTCCACAGAGTAGGGAGACAAAACAAATCCTTTTCCTGCTGGAGACCAAGAATAACTCTTACAAGTTTTCAGGCCCAAAAGCACAAACAAGGGTGGACAAAAGATACAAAACAAGAAGGATGAGACCTCACGACCTGAGGCTATGGTTGGACAATTGGACCCCAGTATGCAAATGGACCAAAACTTATAAAAATGTGTCACCTCATGACTGATCATCCATTTTTTGTGACCGTTTCAGTCCACCTTGGGTGTAGGCCTGGTCAGGCCCCGTCCTGCCCAATGTGTACCTTAAAGGCCTTTTAATAAATCCCTACTTTATTCTCTAGCTCTGTCCGGTCTCTGTTCCAGGTCAGCCTTCCCCAAGGCATCAAAAGCAACAAAAAAACATTTTAATAAATGCTTGTTTCTGGGTTTGTTTTGCAGTGGATGGCTGCATACACCGAGCTGCCGGGCCTTGCTTAGTGGCCGAGTGTCGCAACCTGAGCGGCTGTGAGACGGGGCAGGCCAAAATTACCTGTGGATACGACCTGCCTGCAAAATGTAAGTCGAGCCTTTTCTCAGCCTTTTTGTTTCCAGCACGTGTTGCTGGTGGTGCACGGTTCATTTCCCTGTAGTTTTAATTCAACGGGGTGTTCATTTTACCAAATTAGCAGTGGGACTTAATTAAGCGTGTTCTGTAATAATGTCTTTCCCCTCAAAGCAATTCAGGCATTTCTAAAGGATTATTTCACCTGCGTTATCCGACGGAAACTTGCATGTCTCTAAAATATAAAGCCTCTTTCATGTTTATTTTTTGCAAGCTAAAACCTATCCTTTCATATGCATAATAAAGGATTGGAAATGCTTTATGAAATATGAACAAAACATACATTATCATATTTAACTTCCGCGGAGATGGTTTTTGGAAAAGTTGCCTATTTGATGTTCTTCATGCAGATCGCTTGGTTGTGAATACTTTGAGGGCCCAGGAGATCAAAGTGATGTATTGTGTTTTCAGCTGCTACGTGGTGTCTGATTGGCAATTACTGTGAAGGCATCTGTCACACTTTAGCTTTTTGACAGAGTTTAGCTCAGCGCCGTAATGTTTTTGCACTTTGAAAGTGGAATTGTCAAAAATTTTTTCCTCCTATTTCCAGTAGGAAGCCGGTTATTTGACTGTGTTTGTGGATGTTGAGCTTGTCTTGGAAAACACCAACATGTTGACAGCACATTGGTCGGCCAGTGTATTATGTGAGGATATAAAGTAGGAAATGTTTGCAAATCAGGATCTTACAGAATAGTATATTAAAACATGAAGATACAAATACCAAGAAAGCATTGCAAACTCCATGTAAATAGAATTCAAGCACTCTCTCTCTTTTTAAATTTTTTTTTTATATTTTGGTATATGCAGGTTGCAGCAGAAACATGGCTCATTCAAAAATATTTAGATCTCTCTTAACTGTCATGTAAAATCAAATGCTGGCTGCAGTAGGAGGTATCTCTCTAGGCTCCTGTAGTCCTTAATGCCTTAGGTAGATATGAAAATTGTTTTCCCAGTCATGTTTTTGCTCTTTGGATGATGATGATGATGAGGGCTTCCAACTATTTCCTTGACAGTGGTAATTTCTACGTGCAGGAAAACTTTGCTATATTTTATATATATATTTTTTTTACCACATGGAAATGGTCATTTATGAAAGGTTTATTTGACTAGAGGTCGGGAAATTGCTGAGGAAGATTCAATGTGATAGTCAGGATGGGTTGTATGTAGATCTTCACCAGATTCCCATGAAAGGGATAGATAGGGTTGTTGGATGACACATCATAATTTACTCTGCTCGGGATGGTTGATTTTCAACTCTTCCCCTTTTAGCCAAAAAGTATCTCTGGAGGGACAGAAAAGCTGCTCATCTGCGGGTGCATAATTCCTCCCATGTATTTCAGTGATAGAAATGAAATACAAAGTATCAAGGCAACTGATATGTGTTCGAAAGAGGAAGGGTCATGTCTGAGGTGTGACCTCCCTTTAAATTTTGAAGCAGTTCCAGGGGTTGCTTTAGTTAGGTTTGAAAAATGGGATCCCATTTGGAGGCCATAGGGAAATCTTAGTTCTTCGTGTAGGAATAATAACCAAAACAATGAGAGAACCCATTATCACCTGAAGTTGGAAATAAAACCTGTAACGAGGCATGGGGAAAAGCCAATTTCCTTCTTAATCAGTATTCTTAGGAATTGAAATTGCATCAAAGCCATGTCTATTTGCATTTGATTGTGCATCAACATGAGAGGGGGAAAGAATACCTTTAACAGCAACAGGCGCAGGGAGACAAACATACAATTTACATGCAGAGGCTGAGAATTAAAAACTCTTAATTCCTTAAAAAGTATTTGTCTTCTCACCAACTGTTGTTTTTCTTTTACTTTTGCCTTTACAAGCTTTAGGTTGTAGGCTCATTAAATTATTGTACCATTTAAACCATTCATCTGAAAGTGATCAAGCAGCCAAGACTGGTTTCATATTTTAGACAGCTGTAAAGCTACTGGATATCTTTTGTCACTCTCTGTCACTTTGTCTTAACAGTCAGACAGTTTAACTGTGGGAACTATTTTGCATTTGACTTTTGTGAGGAAAGCAGCTCTGTGACAGGAGGTCCAGATCTGCCGTGAGGCAAGGTTGTGTGCCAGCAATTTTCCAACTTGCACAAGCAGTTAGCTTTTCATTGATCTGTTTGTGTATAGGGGGACAACTACAATAATCAATTAAAGCTTTTTTTGAGTAGGGAACTATTTATTCTGTGGTCTCTGTTCTTCTTGTGACTGTAGTTGGACAAACAGTTACAGTAAATGTAAAGTGCATTCCTTAGCATGATAAATTGTTGGTTTGGGGTGGGGGTTTTTTGTTGTTTAACAGAATTCTAAAATGTTATGGTTTTAGTTCCTGCCCCCGGGATTTTCCCATTTCAAGCTCTTGATCCTGAAGTGCTTTGCTTGGAAACAGTGTTCTGAATTCAGCAAAGCTGCTCTGGGACAGCAGCAGCCTGTGTGTGCTGCATGATGCAGGACTTGGGCTTCAGCAAGGACTCCATATTAAAAAAGGTTTACTTTTCAAAGATCGTGCAGCACATTGCTTTGTTTTATAAACGACTTGGAGGAAGCTGGGATTGAGCTTGGCACTGAGGGGAAGGTATGCTTTGTTAAGGAGGTAGCAGTTGGTAAATAAAAAATCACTGTGGCCATCTTCTTTATGATCTGTTTTATTTTTATTGAGTATTTTGCTATATTTACTTAAGTTAAATAAGAATAGGTCTGACAAATAGCTTCTTCAGAGTGGAAAAATTGAAAAATAAATATCTGACTGAAAAATGCAAAGATTTAGGGTATAGGCTGGCTTTCTGTGATTTGTTCCTATGTAGCTGAGTCAGAAATCAGCTTGTGAAATACACAAGTAACAGCAAATGTTCAGGGAGAGAATACATAAAATAGTTAATCCTTTTCCTCAGCTCTCTATTGTAACAATGTGAACAGATCAAGATTAACGTGTCTGTGACCTGGACTTGTTTTCTATGAACTTTCCAAGATAAACGCTCTTTTATTCCAAAAGGTATTCTGTTTGACAATAGAAGGGAAGTCAAATTGAGTTTCCTAATTACCAGTTAATGTAACATTCAGTACAGTTTTACAGAAATCAGTGTAATCACCATCTGCCTCCTGTGCTGCAAAAGCCTACACAAAGTCCCCCCCAAATGCCAACCAAGTTCTTTGCTGAATACATAATTTGGTTGATGTCATCTATTGTTGTTTTTCAGCAAACACCTGTGCAGGCATCCAGGATTCCACAGTGCTCTGGAGGGCTGAAAAAGGCAGTGGTTTTTTTTGCTTTTTCCTCTGAGATAGTTTCCTTTAATCCTGTCCCAGACTGATCATCAATTATTTAACTTATGTACTTCGTATTGTTGTTCCTTGTAGAGAACAGTTCATTCTAAATATTGTACAGCTGATCTTCAAACATTGAGCAGTAGTCTGATGCTGACACGCTTTAAATAACAGATGAACACTATCTGTTTAAAGCCTTACAAATGCTTGTTTTCTTTCTCATTTGATTAATAGTCTCAGTTGGCTCTACTGGCAGAAAATGGTCTGGATGTAAATTGTGTTTATGGCTGGAACGAGGGGTCCATAACAGCTTTGTGGATTGTTATCTGCTTGCAGAGGTTCACTATAAAAAAAACCAAAAAAACAAAACAAAAACCCTGTCAGGACACATTAGAAAATAAAGTCCCGTTCTGCCTGGTGTTTAACAGGCATAAAAAACAATCACAAACCAGCACAGGTATGTGGTACCCTGACCTAGGTGGGAAAGGAACCCCAAACTAACTTCTTTTCTGTTGTTGCCAAGTCTGGTAGCAATTTCTTTCTTTTTCTGAAAAATGTCTGATAATAAAACCCCTAAACCTAGGAGAATAAAACCTTACAGCCTCTAATATGGGATAGAACCAACTCTCAGTAAATCTGGAAGTTGGACTTTTGGTGGAGTCGCCTTGCTAGACAGTTTCTAATACAATGGTTTATGTTCATAATAAATCTATAATATTTAGAATAATTTTTTTCTGTTTGCTTGACATTTTTAGTACTTTAAGCACTGTCCCTGAGTAAATAGCATATATAGCAAGTCTCCTGGTCCAAGATCAGCCTGGAGGAATAATGTGAATGTGCTCTCAGAGACAGTCCCTGCTGTGAAATAAGTAGTTAGCAGAAGTGCTAGCATTAAACACAGTAGGAGGAATCAGCTTTTAAATTTGTTTAATCAGATTAAAAAGTGGAGATTAAAAAGTAGAGATTAAAAAGTGTGCTTCTGTTACATAGACATAATTTCCAGTCTTTCAAAGATGAATATTTGCAGGGTATTATTTTAAAGTAAGGCTGTAATGGTACTGATTTTTTAATCTCTCCTCATTTTCTTGGAGATCAGTTGCAGAGCTGTAATTTAGATTAAGATTTATGCAGAAATGGGACTCCAAAACTCTACTGCACGACTAAACTGACCAGTTGGAAGAATGGGGCATAATGTTCCAGGATATTTTTCAGATTTCCAGGATTCCACAAAGAAAATCCGTTTGCTTATTTTTATTGCCTCATTTATAAAATACATAAATTTTGTTTCAAATGACTCTACATTTCTGCTATATGAGGTTTGAAGAGTTCCTTTCCTCTGCATGGCTGTGATGGTTGCTCAGTTTGCTACCTCCTTATTTATCCTGGTGAAAGGGAAGTCTGGGAATTGAAAAATTTGTCTGGAAATTGGAAAGTAAGGTGTAAAAGTGAACAATGTGGACAAGACAAGATTGCTTAGAGAAGACTGACTTGGCTACTAACTCTGTTGGGCAAGATCCTTGCTCTTGTCTCATAATTGACTGAAGTTTGGTGAAATTGCAGTTAAAAAGGTACAGCCACAATGATTAATAGCGTATAAACTCATCAAAATTAGGACAGTTTTCCAGGAGGGATGTATTTCTACTCTTTATCTTAGTTGAGTAGCCTCACATTATTGTCAGCCATGTGCCCAAACTGCATGACACCTCCTGGGAAAGCAATATATAGCTGGAAAAACTCAGGGGTTTTCTGAAGCAGCTCTGAGCTGCAGCAGCTCTTTGCCATTCCCTTTAAATCATTATCATTGCTGATACATTCAAAACCAATTTGAAAATTAAGCAAAGCATGTTAGTACTAAACAAAGGTCCAAGACCTCGTTTTTTCTTGAGAGAGATTTTTCATTTCCAGAGTCCTTTAGGAAGGGTTTTCTTTACAGTTAACAAAACCACTTACCACATATTTATGTGTTTTTCTTCTGAGTGGTTTCTGGGTTTCAAAGTTGTTTTTTTTAATAAGATCATATTACATATTTTATGACCATTTTGAAAATGAGTGCAGTCCTGTCCTTATTGTGTTTTAATTTGATCTAATTGGCTCCAGTCATCTTAATGACCGGCTGTATTCCCCATGAACACTCACATGCATGCCTATACTGTGAATCTGTTGGAAGGGAAGTATTATTTATTATTTCTTTGGTCCTAAAACCTCCTCAGATTTTTAGAGAGGCTTTTATTGTAAAGCTTTATGGCTTGTCTCCTCCTTATGTACATCCCCACACTCCACACACGTACAAGAAGAAGTTAGGACTGGATTTATCAACTTCACCTAAACAAGTTCAAACATCTCCTCCTCTTCCAAGGCTCTGCAGGGTCTGTCATTAGTTTGGGAAGAAAAGGGACAAGTGCTGTAGCCAGCAGAGAATCAACAAGAATCTTCTATCACAAGAGTGTATGGGCTTTGTCCTTGGATTTGAGCTTAGCTCATAGACATTTTTTTGCTAATGGATAGATTCTTTAAAATTTAAATTGTGAATGGACCCAAGCATGTGTTTGTCAGTGTTCTCTGCAGGGTGGTGCTGTGGGCAGCTCATGGCACGCTCTGCTGGAAGCTGTCCTTTCACATCTAATTGTTCAATTACAAATGTACGTGTCGTGGCTAAAGGAAATGTTTTATTGTCAATCCTCACTGCTGAATCTAAATCCTCCTCTTCTGGGCATCACTTGTCACAATCTGGTCACTGAATACTGAACTCCAGGAGAGAAGTGGGCAATGAGAAATTTAGGGAAGCCCTGAGCCGTTTGCTCAGTGATTGGGTCCACCATTGGTATATAATTTGTGTGTTAACGTGCTGTAGTAGCAGGCAGTAGAAACCTGATGCCATGAATTTCCCTCCTTCCCCTTGTATCTGTAATTCTGGTCAGCTGCATTTTCTGTAAAGGTTTGGTGTTCAGTGCTCCTGAAAGCAGTCAGAGAACTGAGTTTCCAGGGTGCTGTGCTGGGGAGAGCAGCCTGCCCTGCTTATCACAGTTTTGTTTGGCATCATTATCCATCTGGAAACCCCCTCCATGGAACTGAGAGTGAGTTACAAGGTGCAAACACTTTCATAACGCTTAATTTATGTGCGAGGTACTATTTAAAATGTCTCCTAATTAGGTGCAAAACAATCTGCTGGGATACTCCTCTCCACACTGGTGATGTGGAGTCATTCCTCAGGCATGCTGGCACTGGGGCCGGGCATCGTGCCCCTAAGGCTGATATATTTGATTTCCTCCATACTTGGGTATAGTTGGTCCTTTTTACTCAAATAATAATAAAAAGGGGAAAAAAAAGTCTGATGCGTGGCAGAAAAATAAAATTCCCATCACTGCAGTCAGCTGACAAGGAGAATGGGTTGGAATGGAGGTATTTATACTCCTTTAAGTGCAGTGGTTGCTGCTCCCACTCTAATACGTTCCTTCAGTAGCCAAAGCCAACGCTCAGTACTTGAAAATTAATCTTGGATGCACGAGATTTTTGTCTGCCTGAATTTTGCTTGTCTCTCATTTTAAATGGTGATAGAAATTGCTTACTGTAGTAAAACACAACATTAACCTCATAGCGTGTTGGCACTTGGTGATTTATGCTGGTTCAGTCTCTGAAAAATATGCAGCCTGTCTCCCAAACCTGGATTTAGCTTATAGAGTGTGTTGGCACAGGCTTGGGGCTCGAATTAGAGCACTAACTGCTGATCCTCCCATTTCCCTAGGGTAGCAAAAAAAAAGGTTTAAAATTGGAGCCCCTCAGAGGTCATTACCTTCATATCATTTCTTCAGATTAATAATAATTATATGATTGTAGCTGGGATGTTTTAAAAACAGTACAGCCTAATTTTTTTTCTTGAAAGCAAAGAATAGGATTCCTTTTTGTGCTGAAACTGCACGTTACGCAGCCAAAAATGTGACAAATTATTTGCAAATGGAAGTAATCAGATCATAAGTAATAAATAAGGATTTTCTTTCTACTATTTTGAAATAAAGCAGAAGGAATAATATGAATCTGAAAGAAAGGTGCTGTGATTTTTTTTTTTTTGGAGCTCTCCTTCACTCACTCACTCACAGTTGAGGTTTAGAACTGTTAATTTGGTTCTGGGTTTTTTCTTTCTGATTATGTTTTGAAGGAATAATACAGACAAAAAGCAGGACTGTTTTGTGAGTTCTTTATCTGTAATGTAATTGCTTTAGACCAGGCTTAAGTGGATAGGATGAGAAGGTTATATAAAAAGGTTTTAAAAAGATCTTTGTTCACCCAGCAGGGGAATTTTGAAATTTTGAGGCTGTTCCATGTAACCATGTTTTGATCTATGTACTTAGATTTTTGGTTTTTTTGGTGAAAACTAAGGTCAAGCATTTGAAACATACATTTCTCTTTAGTGAGGAAACAGCAGATGTGAGACTACGGGGTATAAATAGTGTTTTAATTGTTGTAGGAAGGAATCTAAATATGGATTAATCAGATAGGAAAAAGAAGTAAAATCGGCGTTATTTTACATGTTGAAGATGCTGTTTCACTACTGGTAAAAAGAGAACATCATCCAAGGTGTTTTGCTTTCAAGTATGGGGATCAAGTTCACGTGGATTTTCATTGTTGTTGCTGTTCAGCACTAGAAATTAGTTCTGCCTTCATTTTAGATTTCTGATAGCATCCCCCTTTTCTTAATGCTGCCTTCACACAGATTTTTTCTTCAAGTTTTGTTTGACTCATCATGCAAGTTGAAGACCATACACTGGGGAGTTGTTTTTTTTTTAATTTCTTATAAGTCTCAGATTAATATCATCCTTTTTTGGTGTTTGTGAGTTTTCAGTGATGATTATGAAGATTCTTGAGTCGTCATCATTGGTTTTTTTACCTTTTTCAAACATAAAAAAAGCCAAAGAAAGTGATGGAGGGGGCACATTTCCATTACTGTGTATCTGTAGCTCTGTGCAAGCTCGTAAGGGTTGCAGATTATTTACACCACTGCAAGGCTTGCAAGTGCTGTACCATTTATTTTCCTCTGAATAGGTGGCCATATCTTTCAGATTATTAGCTGATAAAAAGTGGATTCTGTGCTTGGTTCATTTTTGGCCATTTACAGACTGCTTGGAGGAGTTTTTAATGGTTGCAGCGCAGGGTTCTCAGCTTGCTGGGCTTGGACTGGAGTTTCACTGCTGGGAATATACAGAGGAGCTGAGAAATCCATCGTCTGCAGGGCACAGCACTCACTTTGATCTGGGATTTAGACTTTTCTGGATGTCTTTAAATGTTAACAGAAAACCCGAACTGTGACTTAAAAGACTCAGCAGTACTCCAAGGTAATAGTTCTAGGAGCAGGTTTAGGAGGAAACTGTGCTCATGAAAGATCTGATACTCTCACCGTGAACTCTTTATGGCTGTGTCTGCCCATGTGTTGGTTTGTAGGCGAGTATAATTTGTGTAATGCAATTTATGCAGTAAGAAGCTGGAAGAAATTATTAATTAAACAACTGTCACCAACTTTGAATTACATCATCTTACATACTCTTACTTAGCTGTTTGTCACGGTATGAATCTCTCTTTTGGCTCCTTGGGAAAGCGAGTTATACTGAATTTCCTTTAACACAGTCTGAATCCTTATATTTCCTAGTGATATATCAGAGAAATGTCTGACCATCTTTATGTTTCAACATGACAGTGTGTTGGAGCATCACTGCACTCTTCTAAGAATGCCTCCTATTGAGTTTTTTGATAAAAAATAGCTGGTAGCTTTCCAAGGCTTATAAATAAATACATAAATGTGAAATGCTTTGAAAAGCATTGAAATTTAGCATTGAAATGCTAAAAATAGTCCCTTTGATATCTGATTGTATCTATGTCTGTCTGGATCTTTTTTTTTTTTGCAACTTTCTCACTACACTTTCAGTATTGTTTTATACAATGTTTTCATTAGAATTAAAACACGTGGGTTGGTTTTGAGAAAGTAAGACTACAATAAGAATACTGTTTAAATATCTCATAATCTGCATGGACTGTAAACAGCAAGTCATCAAGACAAGACTACAAACTCTTTGAAGTACCCATGGACACAACAGTTTCTATTGAAGCATTTTTGTTTTAACAGCTGCACTATTCAATTTTAGTCCTGCAAGAGAATTGGGGAAGCTCCACAGGTATTTGTGGGACATAAAGAGGGGGGGAAAAAAAACCCTGAGACTTTGAGAGGTGTCATGGATGCAGAATGGTGACATGTAATATACTCTGAAAGCCCTCAGTTTGGAAAATCACAATTCACTCAAGTAAAAGATTGCATTTTTGTCAGGTGTAATCTTGTCAGAGGTGTAATTTTGTTTAAAACAATGTTTTTTTTTTCCCAACAGAACAAAGTAGAAATGGTTCCAGGGAGGACTTCATTTAAAATGAGTTTGTTGCAGTACAGCCCTGTTCATTAGAGTCTGAAAGTGAAGTTAATGCAAAATTGACTGGGAAGCCATGGATATTGTTGGATTTCTTTCACTTTGGAGAGTTGAACAAAACAAATATGCAAAAAAAGTCACTAAATCACAATCTTACACTTGGCAAAGGAAGACAATTTCTGAGAGTGATTTTTGCCTTTGAATGTTTGGCCCTAGCGAAAAGAAGGATATCACTGGCTGCAGAACTGCCAGATCCCTGCTTGTTTTTTTCAGGACATAAAACCTCCCATCATGTTGTGATTTATTGCTCAGGAATATTTATCTGCCTTGCTTAGGGACTACCACCATGTTAGTTCGGGAATAATTAGGATAGAAGTAAAGAAAACTTGTATTAGACAGGTTGGAATTCAAAGGCATCAGAGAAGAGGCAGAAGATCCCTGATGGAGGTCTCTGAGTCTTTCAGATACGTGGATGTCCTTTTGCACCTACACATTCCACATCTTTCTGTGTGCAACTTTAATTTTTCAGTTTGGGGACCTGAGGGTCTCTCTATGCTCCCCAGATACTTTTTGTCCAGTTAATGTAAATAATGTAACTTGTAACACTTTAAGATCTCTAAAACCACACTAAGATTTCTCTTTTTATTTTTTTGCTCCCTGTCTCTTTGTTGTTGATTTCAGACAATGCTTTATTCAGCTTCCCTACCAGCTGGTTGTGTCGAAAAGAGCAGTTAGTTCATGGGTCAGAGAATCCCTTGTGATCATACACGGAGGGTGAGGCTGGAAATGAGAAAGGACTTCTTTGGTCTTTTTTTTTTTTTTTTTTTTTTTTTTTTCATTTGAGCAAATGTAATTTNGGTAAATCCCCTGTAAGGCAGACAGAGGATTTCTGAAAGGAAATCCTCTAAGGTGGAACAAACCCTCACTTCATATACAAAAGAGCTGGGGGGGCTCTGGCCTTTTTCACGTGTGGTGCTGCTCGGTGTGTTGTGTTTGGCTGCAGCACATGAAGAAATTGCAGCTTCAGAGCTCCTTCCACTGCTCCTCCCAAACAGCTCAGAGTCACCCTCATGCCTGCAGGGATGCAGAATTTAAGTGCTTGTTTAAAATTAAACAATAGCTCTCCATGTGTGTAACCCACACTAGACACATGGACTGGCATGACAGCAATGGGAAGGAGCAAGTTTCCAAATCTGACTTAGGCTGTTTTTTAATAAGAAAGGAACATTCGGTTTTTGGAATATTCTGGGCTTTAAAAGTATTTTTTGAATTAATTCCAACTGTGGAAGTGACTTTTGTATCAAAGTGAGGACAAACTGAGGGTAGTAGAGCAGTTTGAGTAATCCATGGAGCTGGCATAATTTGGTCATAATTTTCTGTCACTCCTATTCAGCGTTGGGTTTGAATCAGAACTGTATAAGCAATTGCTCTCTAACCCATTATCTAATCTGCTTCCTTGTAAGAATCCTGTTTTATTAAATAAATGGTGATTCATTTTAGATGCAGGTGAGGTGTGTCCCTGTCTTGTGTTTTTTTCAGCAGTCTGAAATTTTGATGTACCCCTGTGGGCTGAACGAACGGTTTCCTAATCTGCCTAGTTTTTGAGGGGGTGAATGCAGCGTCTTCAAACCTGGGAGAGCTTTAGGCAGGGCTGGTCACTCCAGGCACTGAGCCCTGCTCTGAAATTAATGCTTCCAAGGTGGGCACCTCTTGGTAGTGCCCCTTTTAGCCTCGTGCAAAACACATTTCTTCCCCTCCCACACTTTCCTCACTTTTCCATATTATCCAACCAGTCAAACGTATGTCCCAGCTTATAACAGAGGAATTAATTGTATTTCTTTAAAACTTTGCTTCAACTATTACCTTCAGGCCCTCCTTAATACAAACCAGTGATAATGCTCATTTGAATTATCGTGTGTTTTACTGGGGAAATTGTAGCTGGGATGTGCTGTTGTAGTTTGGATAAACAATGTATTTACCTGCCAGTGTTTAAAATCATAAAAGCACCTCTATTGGCTTACAGTATCTGGATGTTCAACATCAGGAGCTGGGATTTGGCTCCAAGCCCAGCATCCATTATATGTTGCACATTTAGCCTAGAAACTGGTAAAATGGCAGGCATACAATTAACAGGGTACAATTAACTGCAGTTTCTTCTTTACGTGCTGCTCCTGGCAAGTATATCATCCTTTTCCTACCTCTTCATTTTTCTACTTCTTCAAGCTTTCCTTCATCTTTCCAGCACTTTGTTGTGCAGTCACCTCAAGTGGTGATTTCTCAGTATCATTATGATGTATTCTCATGGATATTTTATTCTTCACCTGTTATGTATCTTGTTTTAATATATGCATTGAGAAGATAATTGACTTTTTTTTTTTTTTCTGATACGAGGTGTGCTGTGTGCCATGCTCTCTTCCATATGTTCAGGGAACCCCCTTTCATTTTTTACCAATCACAGCTCTTGAAACATGGCTTGTGTATCAATGATCAAACCATACCCATTTTAAAATTCATTTCTTCTTCTTCCTGCCTATCAGATATTGAGAAATTGTTGACTGCAATTTCTCAAAGTTGCAAGAACTAGTCTAAGCTTGCCTCCTGATCAAATAAAGTCTTAAGACATAATGCTTTATAACAGGCCAGACTATGATTAAACACATGGAGTTTTAACTTGTGAATACTTGACCAAATAAATGCCATAATCAACTGGAGTAGATGGCATGTGATGATTTGCTGGGTGTGAAAATCATTCTTTCTTTCTTCTTTATATCTTATTTTGATGATCTGAGTTTTCATTTGCAATCAGTCTCGCAATACACATAGTATTGTTAAATTTTTCAATTGTTTGGGTTTTTTTAAAGAAATTGTGGCTTTCTAGAGGGTTGTGTTTTGAGTTTTCCTGGAGAATCATGTGTTCCACTGGCAGGCTGAGCAAATATTTTTGTCTTGCCTACTGTAACATCACTCGTGACAAGTTCCTATTAAAAGTGTCTTGAGACTTGGGTAAAAATCATGCTTTTCTCCCTTTTTAAAGGATCACTGTTTTGAAAGCTAGAGAGACTTCTTTGTCTCTTAGCTTTTGGTCTCAAACAGAATGCATTTCTTTAGCTTTAAAATGAGAAGTTTCTGTTTACGCACAGATTGTGATATCCCTTCTTATGCACATTTATGTTTGAAGGTATTCATTTGAGGGTAATTCCAAGCAAAAAGAAAGTCTCTTGTAGCACACACTGGATGTCTGCAGGTGTTCTAATCTCCTGCTATATCACTGTCTGGGAGATTTCACCTTCATGTTTAGGGAGTTCATTCGGGCTAATCAGGATTGGCAACTCTGTGCAAATGAGATTGTAAATGAAGCTTGAAAGTGGAATTTATTTTAAAGAAAATGTTTGGATTAAAGCGGTTGTGTTATATTTATCTTTCTAATTTCCTCTTCCAACTGAACACCCTTCACATTTTCATATGTTCTTGTATTAAAAATTTTGAAAATCAAAGAAATGAAGGTGGATTATTAGTATAAACTGCTGTTTTTTTTCTGGCTATCAGTCACTCTTAATGCATTCAGAATGTAATTGCAGTGCATGGAGAATTTGGTCCTAACAAACAAGCTGAGAAAGAGACAAGTAAATTGGTTTTCCCTCTTCATTTTGAAATGTTTTCTTGAGAACAATGCTCTGCAGCAAAGAAGGTTAAATTATGGCTCCCACTTAGGTAACAGCTCTGTGTTTTAGGAGCAGCCAGAGATGTTATTAAATGCCATTTCTCCCTGAAGTCCTTCCTAAACTCGGTGGAGTTGGTTTGAAAACTGATAGCGCTTTGCCCTTCATGAGCAGCTCGCTTATCTTTATGTTCCTGGAGACTTGTGGAATTTATTAAATCCTTTAAGGAATAAAAATGGCATATACTTTATAGGCACAGATTTTTATCTGTTTCCTTTTCCTTTATTGACGTTCCAGGCGCAGGCAAGGTCAGCGGTGTCCCCGGTGCTGCCCGTGCTGGCAGAGCTGTGCTGTTCTCACAAGCACTCCCAGTTCTCCTCCTTCAAGTTCCTGCTTGACTAACGAAACGTTTGCTCTTTTGCCCAGTTCCTAACAATTCCCTGAGGAGCTGTTTTCACCTTCTGGAGAGCATTTACATTTTATCTTTGTAAGAGAGAGGAGGTTTGGCATCAAGCTTTTTTTTTTTTTTTTTCTTCACCCTAATGGGATTGATTTTGGAGTTACCTACACAAGCGTTCCCACCACATTCCTGCTTAAGTATAAGCCTTCAGAATACATGGGACAATAACCATTACGTATCAGAAGATTAACTAGACTGGAGAACAATAAAACTTAGTGAAGCAGGAATCGTCAAGTGATGTGGAATGATTTTTGAAGCCTATGTCAGTTTTGTGAGAGCTTTAATTTTACATCCCTACACGTTTCAGATTACTTGACAATAGCAAGCTAATGGTAGGGTGGACTTTTTCTTTGTAGAGAAAGGAATGGAACAATTAAAAAAAAGAAGTTTCTTGCTTGAGAGGCAGAATGGTGCTTGTTGTTTGAGACTTTCTATGAGAAAAAGTTCAGTTTGCCCTCTTGAAGTTTCAGCAAGCTGAACAAAGTGGAGGCAGCGAATTTTTGCTTGTAAATCCTTTTGGGAAGCTTAATGTAGTTTGCAAGTTTTCCTGTGACATTTAACAACAATTATGTTGTGGCAGTGTCACAATACATACTTATGCATCAGAGATTTGTTTTTCTTACCTTGGCTTGTGGCCTTTCTGTTAAAATGGTTGCTGTAGAGTTCAATGTGCTGTCTGTGTAAATCTGTTTCCATATTGTGGATAGCACTGTAGCATATGGTCATGTTCTCCAGACAAGGGAAATCTAAAAAGAAGAAATTTCTCAAATACGTAAAGGACAGCAATTTCTTGACAGTCAAATAATTTTACAATTTTTTTTCTTCTCACTTTTATTTTTTTTTCCCCCTGGGCTTTCCCAGGCATGTTTAATGCATGTGTGTAATTCCAAAACAATGGCAAGAACAACATTCTGGGATGTCCTTTGGAACAAAAGAAACACAGAGCTGGAATGCTGAAATGAAGGCTGGAATAGCTGGGAAACACAGACAGTTGGTTAAGAGATGTGTAATTTTGAAGGTATTAATTCTTTGCAGCCTGAGCTGTCGTGTTTCAGACTGCTTCCTGCAGCAGAATATCAGAAGCTACCAATTCAAATTGTCAACACAGAGTAAACAGTCAAAATAAATTAAAATTGCCCTCTGTGATTCGTTGTCCCGAGGAATTTGAAAGGAAGTGGTGTTATTGAGATATGTTATTTTCTCAGCAGGGAGAGCAAATGTGCCTTCCTAAGACTTATCTGTCACTTCCTAAATACCTTATTCAAAACCATGCATATATTTTCATTTGTTTGCGATAGGCATAGAAGTGGGAAGTCCCCATTCATCCCTACTGCTCTCAACATAATATCTAACAAGGTTGACAGGTCTTGTAATTTGTTTGCTGCTTCTATTCTTTCGTTTCTTTTTCTTCAGTTCACAAAAGAGCTGTATTCCAACTCCTGTCACTTTTTGTGTGCTAAACTCACTTAAAGTGAACCTACATTTAAATCTCAAATCTTCTGCTCTGAATTAAAAGGTGACTGCACTTACATGAATAGATTTTGAGGATGAAAATAATAAGCTTCAGTAGCTTAAAATTTCATTGCCTAAATCTGTTAATACATACTAATTCTAAGCGTTCCAGTGCTGATTTAAGATCTTACTAGGGGCCTTTTCAGAGAGATTGCAGAACGAGTGCATGGCTACTAGGCACATGGGAAAGTCTGGCCATCAAATAGTTCTTCAGATTAAAAAAAAAAAAAAAGGCAAAAAGGCACTGGGGAGCCTGAAGACTCTTGCTTAAAGTGTGCCTGGGGTTGAAAATTCATTCTGGCAGTCTGTGATTGCTGCAAGCATCCAAATGCCTTAAGAAAAGGTTGCAGCTGCTTCATGGGGTGCGTTGCTTGATGGAAGATGCTGCTGTCAAACCTCCAAGTATGCATTTGCATTGCCTGGGAGTGTCACCCTGGCTGTAGGAACTTGAATTAAGGGCTTAAAGTATTATGCTATGGGGTGGAGGGAGCAGAGGAATTCAGAACTTTGAACAAATACGGAATTTAGGCCAAAATGTTGCCTCTTAGCTCCCTGCCATCTTCCTTGTTAAAATTCAGTGAGATGTAAAAGGTAGAGGAATAATCTTGCGATGAGTTTGCTGCATGAAAATTTCAAGGAGGAGTTTATTTTGTGGCTCGGTGTCAAGAGCTTTCTGACTGTGTGACTGTTCCATAAAATGAGGGGAGGAGGAGTGGTGGTTGAACATGTGGGTATATGGAAAGGGACTACAGTAAACTGTCATTAAATGACCAAGATTGTTTACCCCGTGTGACTTTTCTGCCTGTGCCCCAAACACCAAATCCTGGCAGGCTCTGGGCACCTCCAGAGCTACCAGTGGAGTAACAGAGCCCCTGCTAAAAATCCCAACTTGCTTTACAGGTTTCCTGGCACCTTTCAGCAGGAGATGGAAGAAGAATGTACCAGACTTGTTGAAACAGAGTAATCTATGAGTGCATGGAAAAAAATTCTTCCAGCCATACCATGACTGGAGAAAAGGGTGTGTCCCATGCAGCTTGGGATGGGAAAGATTGTTTCCTGGAGGCAATCCTCATCCTCCCCTGGCTGCCTCTCCCCAGAGTGAGCTCAGAGGCGTGTGTAGGAGGAGGCCAATCCATCATGGCCCAGGTCTGCTGTCAGGGCCTGCTCCTGTGTGTAGATCTGCCTTGGAGTTGTGCTGCTTCCATCCCTTCACGCTCCGCCTGCAGAAATCGGCCTTTGTGCTCGGCATCACCGTGCCCTGCTTGGTCTTGTGAGCAGAGGAGCAAGGCAGGCTTCCGTCTTCCTTGTGCCTCATTTCCATTGTAATAATAACGAAGGAATGCAGCATGTTAAAGTTGGGAAAGGATTTAGGCCTGGCTGTGCGTTCATTTTGGATTTTCTTGTGATTCCTCAAAGCACTAGTTTGTAAAAATAAGTCGGGTAAAGCATATTTCCCGATCTGGTCACTAGTAATGAAATATCAAACAATCTTTTAATTATTAGTGGATCAGACTTCCAGGCATTTGTCTTAATGGTTGGTTTCATGTTTAATAGATGGTGGGGAAAAGAAAAAACCAACCAACAAACTGTTTCATGATCCTGTGCAGGACCAGGAATTGGACTCTGTGATCCTTCTGGGGGTACCTTCCAACTCAGCATATCTGTCATTCACTGGTCATTTGTTCAGTATCTGGGGAAAGTTAGTCCAGATTTAAGGTGTCTGTTGCAGTGTGCTTCACCTCTGAGCTGCATGATTGGCTTCTGACCGAGGGCTTTGTGCAGCATGGAGGATCATGGTACTGGAGATAACAAGGTAGACTGCATTATTGCATTTCCCTCCCTTTTCCTTTTATGCTTTCACAAAGCAGAGGAATGTTTTCCCTTGTGTTTCTTGGAGGACTCAGTGAGTAACTTTTGGAAAATAAAATTAACTTCTTGGAAGACATGGGGCTTAAACCTAATACTGAAGCAGCAGGTGAAAAATCATAGTGAAGCTGGTTTTAATGTGGGAAGTGGAGAATGCGTAATTGAAACAGTATGCTGATGAAAAGGCATTATGTGAAACTGTCAGAAGTCATTATAATACACTAATTAACATGCTTTGCACCTTAGCTTATGCTGTTGTGTGCTAATATTTCTTCTTCTTTTGCCTATTATATTCCTTAACCTTTTTTGCAAGTATTTGGAGGCAGGCCGTGGTATTTTCCATACTTTGCTCTTTTAAATGCTTTGTTAGAAAAACCTGTCACCTATATAATATGGATTTTCCTCTTGATAGCAATTTAATGTGTGTGCTTGGGCTTTTCTCTTCCTAATGCTTAAAACAGATTATAGCATAGATTGTATTTCATCCTAAGCAGATAATGTCAGATTGTAAAGGGAAAACTTTATTCTGTGCCTGTGACTGATACTTCCCCTTGCTGGGGGCTTATCTCCCTTATGTCGTGAGCTTTTTCCTGGAGAAAGCCTCCTGAACATAACAAATTGAAAGAGCCCAATAGATCTTCATACCTCACAGGACTTCTGGAATTGCCTCAGTGTGAAATCACACTGCTTAAAATGCCATCCTAGTGTTTATGCACTACCTGAGGAAATAACAGCTTAGGCAATAGGTAGGGCAGGAGTTGGTTCCGTGAATGAATTTCATCCGGTGCACTAAATTTAGCTAATAAAGCTTTGGACTGATTACCATGATCTTTACATACTTATGGATTTTGCTGCTGCTCTTCTGTTCCCCCTAGCACATCTACATAATGTGAAGTTCAATGCCTGCTACAGGTTTTCAGTGCCTTTCTAGGCTTCAAAATACAAAAAGCAGAGCATAAGCTATGCCCAGCCTTTCCTACCATGCCCACACTTAGTGAGGTTCATCTGATGAACCCTTCATCCCCCAGATGTGCCAGCTGATTCCAAGCACTGACAGGGCTTCCTGTTACTCAGATGTGTTTATCCATCTGCATAAACCTGACCTCAGTTGATATTTTCAGAATGGAGGAATCAAAAATTCAAGATGAAAATGAGGGAGGTACCACGTGTTGAAATAAATCTGGGATGAGAACAAACACAGTGAAATCAGACTCCCGTTTCTCTCTGTGGTGATGGATTTGAGATGGGAGCAGTTCTTTCGGGCCTGAAGTATTTAGAGCAATTTTGCTTTTTTCCAAGGCCAAACATGGAAAACTTTAGTACAGCAGGGGGAAAAGCTCTCAACAGAAAAAATCTGTTTATGGAAACCGTTGTGCAATCCATGACTGTCAGGGCTTTTCTTGCTCCAGTGTGCATGCCCACATCCACATCCCTGCTGAAAAACACCATTTACAGTTAATGCCTTTAGGCACATCCCCAGTGTAGCGAACATGTATAATTTCTAACATAATATTATGTGGTAACTGTTGGCAAAGCGTTCACGCCATGATGGAAGTCAGCTTAGATTAATTACTTCTTGATGTTAGGAAATGGCAGCTCGGAGAGGTACAAGCTGTCCCTTGTGCTTCAGAGGCAAGTTGCTGTCACGTCTGGGCTGGTTCCTCCTGTAAATCACTGCCCTGGATGATCTGGGAACACAGGAGTGTATGTGAGGATGGGTGTGGATACCAGGCAGGGAACAAGGTCTGGGCTGTGCAGGGGTAGCCTGGGGGAAGGGGGTCACTTCCACTTAGGGGGACTGCTGGAAGGGTGGTTTTTCCTGGGGCTGTGGTTGCTGTGATCCGTTCCTGAACTTTGACACTGTTTCTGGGATCGTGTTTCCTCCTCTTCACGCTCTTTGCGTAATCCTGTGAGAAATCTCTAGATATGCATCAGTCCATCAGTGCTGCTTCAGGACTTTGTGATTTCCCAGGATCCTGGGAATAAGGTGGGACCTCCTGGCTGGGATCCTTTCCTCACTAAGTTTAGCAAAATACCTTTTGCATAGGTGAAATTTTGCAAAAGCACAAACAGGCAAGTTTTGGCTGTTTGTGAACAGCCACCCTTTGGCATTTTGTGAAACCCAGGCCTTTTGCTCCACGCAAAAATATATAAGTAACACTTTTGGAAAAGCCTTTTGATTTTCTCTGTAAGGTTGTGTCTTCATAATAGCTCTTCCCTAGATTTGTTCTCAGTTTACAGATCTACTTGAGTGGTAAGAGTAGCACAAAAAAATTCCTTAAATTTTTCATCTTCTCTTCTAATTTGACCAGAACGATTTCTGTAGTGAGACAGTCCTGCAATTTTAATTCGTAAGGTCTTTGGTGCCTTGACTAACACATGAGTTATACCTGTAAATTATAACTGGTGTTGGAATCATCTTGGTCTTTTAAATCAAATCTATTTGATTGGCTCAAGTTCCTTTGTAATACTGGATTGCTTTCCATGTCCACCATTTCAGATCGATTGGTTTGCTTTGCTGCTGTCAAGGCTTGCCACTCCGTTGTTATTATTGGCAGGTCTTGGAACACTTTTCATGTCCACTCAGTAAATTGAACATTCATTGACAGCTGTTTTCCACAGCTGCTAATACAGTGTGTCATCTCAGTTATTTCCTGCTTTAATGTCTGTTTGAGTCAGAAAATAATGAGCTTTACCTGGGCAAACCTGATTCTTTTTCCTCTGCTTTGAAAATGTACTGTACCTACAAAATTTAGGATGTGTTCAAGTAAGGAACCAATAAAAAAGGACATTAATATTGAATCTCTGAGATGAAACTCATAGGTATGTAGCATGCTGCCTGATGTAATAAGCTGACTTTTCAAATGTGCTGTAAGTACAAGAATTAGGGGTTTTTTCCTGGCCAGACTTGTAAAAAATGATTTATTCCTTCCCTTTTTTTTTTTTTTTTTAATTTGGTAGAAAAGAAACTATTTCACATTAATGCTAGAAGATTTGCACTTTTATGACAAAAGGGAAACAGCTTTGAACTGACAGAGGACAGGGTTAGCTTGGATATTAGGAAGAAATTCTTCTCTTTGAGGGTGATTGAA
Source organism: Cyanoderma ruficeps (assembly GCA_008694505.1). Lineage (NCBI taxonomy): Eukaryota > Metazoa > Chordata > Aves > Passeriformes > Timaliidae > Cyanoderma > Cyanoderma ruficeps. The sequence continues at coordinate 5,007,061 of VZDJ01000052.1, forward strand.
GAGGTTGTGGATGCCCATACCTGGAAGTGTTCAAGGCCAGGTTGGATGGAGCTCTGGGCAAGCTGGAGCAGTGAAAGGTGTCCCTGCCCATGGCAGAGGGTTGGGACAAGATGATTTGCCAGGTCCCTTCCAACAGGAACCATTCCATGGCTCTGAGAAACCAATCAGGCAGTCAACAAGAGTCTTCTAAATCTCACTCTATTACTTTCAGTGGCACTGTCAGATATTTATAGTAAAAGCAATTATGTTTGGTGGGGTGGTGGTGATGGGGGACAGACAGGATGGAAAGCGCTCATAAAACGCCATTTCTCGCAAATGGTGGATGTCAAACAAAATGTAAAATCTGAAGGTGCCGTGTAAGCTCGGTTCTCAGAACCTTTGTTTGGAAAGCATGAGTTTTACTGACAGCTTCTGACAGAAAGCTTACATGTTCCAGGGTGGGCTGAAATGCAGCTGAAATGGATGGCAGTCAATCTCAGCCATTCACATCTCCGGTTTTCACATTTTGATGCCGCTAGAATGAAATGAAAAAAAATCCTAAAGAAGCACAAACGAAGTAATTGGAACCTAATCATGCTTAATTATTAGGCATGTGTTTAATTTTAGGCATATAAATAGGCCTGCTGAAGGGAAAAGGACATATTCTTTTCATTGCCTAATAAGACTTTTGTCATATGTAAGCTCTTCAAGTTGTTGGATGTTTCTGATGTTTTAACATGAGGATCCTTACAGTCATCCAGTTACACAGGCTTTTTGTTAAATAGGCTTTAACTCTTTATTGAGGTTAGTTAAATGGGCTTTAGCTCGTTCCCTGAGAATAAATAACCTGACAATAGGATTATCAAAATGGATAATGTAGCTATGTTTCATTGCCTTACTTAGGGTTTATACCAGCCACTTGTTTTGCCCTTTTTTATTTACATTCCTCATTTTCATCCTTTTTTATTTCCCCTGCTGCAAAAGGAAGCACATGTTTCTCACTGTTTGCATTAATGAGCCTTTGATGCCATTGCTAAATGTAGCAGGTGGGGGGCAACTTATTTTTGATGTCTGTTAATGATTGCACACAGCATTATTAATTTCTCAGGTAGAGAAGACCTGTTGATATACTTTATATTATCCAGACTGGATGCTGAGTTTGTCCAAGGATGGTTTTCTTAGTGGCATTAGTAGTCTGACCCAAATAGAAAAGTTTTTGTTCCCGTTTCATACCTTGGCACGGGTGGAAAGTAAAGTTTTTCCTGCTTAGAATGTCTGCCTCAGAATTGGTTGCACACTTACTTTAATAACAACATGTGTCTTCATACCTTTATAGGGAAAATCCCTTAAACAATAAAGAATTGTATTTTTCACCATAAAGGCGAGGAGTTTTAAACATCTTTTTATGGGTCTGGCACTGAAGGGATGGTATTTTACAGGGATCCTTCCTGTTTGCAGCGTGTGTTATTAGAGCAGAAGTGTGTTGCTTTTGAGCTCAGTCTGGAGTTTTTACCTCCAGAGATATAGAGCATAAGTTTTCACTTGTGAAAGTTCATCTGAATGCTGACATTCTCATTTTTAACTCATTAGGAGCCTCTAGAACAGAGAGGCTGAGGTATGCTTTGTGGTCCTGAATTTATACATCTCTTGGGTAACAGTAGAGCCTTAAAAGCTCCGGAGAGCTGAGTTTCAAAGAATATGGCAAGCCAAAAGGTTGACTAAAATCATGTGTCCCCACACCTAACCCCATCACCCCAGTCATTTTCAATTGTTCATTGGCATATGCTTTTCAGCCTTGTTCAATAACAGGTTTGCAGACCTTTGACATCTCTATTTGGAAATGAACTGACAGCTTTCCAGCAACAGCTGGTAAAAGGCACTTCTAACTGCTCAGTAGGAAATGGATTTTAAAAAAGCACGTAGTTGCATATTTCCTACTTTGTCTCCAAGCTCAAAATGATTTTTACTAATTTTTTTTGTTTCTGCTTGACATAGATTTAGCTTGTGTGTAATGTGTGTTTTTTACTTTACTGAACGTTTCCTTACGTGGGAAGTGTGAAGCCAACAGTCTCGCTGTGGTGTGTCAGCATTGTGAGTAAATTTTATAATCGGTTGAGTTGCTTAGAAAATGTTACCTACAGTAATTTCCTCAGATGCTGCATCTCCAATTTTTCTATACAGTTCAAAGAGACCACACAGCTGATTGCAATTGGAATTGTTTTTGCAATTTAAACACAGCGAATTGAAATCTAACTTGGGGCATCCCATTGAAATGCAGTAGCAGCTATTGGTAATAGTTCTCTCTAAATTACTTTATAAATAGGTCAGTTTCCCCTGCATATTCCTGGTTAATCTAAGCAGCCAGGTACAGAGGGAAAGTCAGGGCTTTTCTGGAGTCTGCTGGCAAAGGTTGTAACGAGGAAATAGTTCCTTAACATAAAAGCCTGTCCACATATGGAATGCTTACACATTCCTAAATGCAAATTTCCAAGCTAATTTCCATTTCAGTATTCAGCTATTCCCTTAGACTGATGGCTGGAATTTTCTTTATAATATGAAGTACATGGCTGTGTGTTTATGAAAAATGTGAAGCCTTAAATTTTCGGTGATGGCAGTAATCATCATCCAAGCCAAAAACATTCACCTCCCTGCTCTGATCTTCACCGCTACCATCATGCTATTGAAAGCTCCCCAAATATGTCAATTTGCTTTCAGACTTTGATCCCTGACTTTTCTCTGGAGTTCCCCCAGGGCAACATTCCACTTCCCTGACCATCTTGTATGTAAATTGTTTTCAAATGAGTGAATCAATCAACATTGCAGAACCTTAATTGAAAATACAACTGATGATGCATGTCAGTTCATTCAAGTTATAAATATATTTTAATTTTCATGTTCCCCAGAGCAATTAGCATTTCTCACTTTAACTTTTCAACCCTTCAAAATTACTTAGGGATTTTTAACCTGAAAAATGCTGAAATTATCATTGTCAAATGCCAACTTTTAGCTTCCCTTCTGTTAAATGCTGTGAAAACACCCTAAAAGTTTTTCATCAAAAAATTTTGAAGACAGATAAAAGGAAGAAGCTCCTACCAGGAGATAAATGATGGTGGTAGCCATGCAAAGGTATAGCCTGGTGGTTATCACAGACAAACATTTGAGTTTCAAGTATTTCACTTTTTTCCCTCTACAGTTGTACCTCCAGTTTGTTGCTAATACAGTTGTTCCTTTTGGCCTCAAGTGATGCCTTCCCCACCTTTTTCAGGATATTAAATGAATGAAGTGGTTCATGTGACTCGAACAGCTGTACTAGGAAGAAGGTGGGGTGTTTTTTTTAAACTATTCTTATTTTTAAATTGAAGAGGTTATTAAAAAAGAAGCACTTCAGCAAGTTAAATTACTTAATGCTGCACATCCTTGGAACCCTAATCACTTCCAGATGGAGCAATTTATACTTCTAAGAGAGCTCTAATTTTTAAAGTGAATCGGGGTTTGGGTATCTGCATCTTAGAGCACCCTTGTATGTTGCAGAGCCAAAGCCCTTAAAAAATTAAGCAATCTAGTTTTGAAAATAAGTGCTTTATTTTTAAACTTTATTTAAGTAGTTCCTATTAAAGCCAGATTTTATTTCCTGCTGCTGTTCATGTGGTACTCATAATGCATTCTTTTGAAACTGCAGTAAACAGAGGCAGGAGAGCAGGAAATATAATTTGGAGAAATACCTCTGGAAAGACAACCTCCGTGGAGGTGAAAAGTGAGATAACTTTATATGTGCCACTCAAGGTGCTTCATAATTATTGCTGTCTTTGCTAAAAATCTCCCTTTTCTCCTCACACTTCTTGCTTTAAAATCCCACTTTCACATTATCTTTTACGGTTAATTGCTTTCACTACCATCTATTTCTTTTTTGTCTTGTGGGCTTGAGGAAATGAGCACACCACTCGCTGCTGCAGCTTTCAGCCATCCTCTCCATAAAATCAATGCAAAATCACAGTGTCACGACTCACTTCTTGGCCTCTTGGGGTGCTTCCTTACGACGGTGACAATTTCTCAGTGATCTAAACACGACGTAGCAGAATCTTTTCCCCAGCAGTGTCACACAGGCTCGTGATCCCTGGAAAAAGGGCTGAGCGTAGTGGTTGTTGCTCAGAGCTGTAACCATCCTTGCAGAGTGGAGAGAGAGTCTCTGTCTCTGCAGTAGGGAAGAAAACTTAGTAAATTTCAAGAAAATACAACTTCTGCAGATAATTCTATTTGAAATTTTAGCTGTTTCTAATTGGGAGTGTCGTAGTTCTTTCAGCGAGTGCGATTTCAGAAGATGGATTCATGGTTAGGCCCACTGCTCATTTCTGTTTCATTGCTTAGCAGACAAAAGGAAAGAACAGGGAAGCTTATCCAGTATTTTAAATTAAGTCTTGGAAATGCTAAATCACGTGTTCAGTTTGCTGTACAGATAGATGTAAAAAAATTTAATGTGGAGTTCTGTATAATTTGCTTTTTCTTTAGGGTCAGTGGAGCATAGGTTGGGAAAACATGGTAAATCATGGAAAATTATAGACATATTTTTTCTTTTTGTGCTCAGAAGAGAAAGGGGAAGCAGCAAGGGAGTTGCACTGGGATAAACTGGGCCATAAGGACCAAGTGAATCATGCCACGTTCCCTGGCATGTTGATGCCATGATAACACCAAGTATGTGTCATCGCATTTCACCCTGTGACTTTTTCTGTTTGTGTGGAGATTTCGTGGCCAGCCCAAGGCAGGTCCCAAATCACACCCCGCTGTCCCTAAAGATGGTATGAAGGGCTGGCACTGGGACCTGCCTGGGACATCCCATCAGCTCAGTGTTTGGGCGACTGTGTCAAGGAAAAAGCTGCAGCACAACCCACAGGTGCTGTTTTTCTTCTTTAACAGGCACCACTGTCACTTTTCCCTGGAGACAGGAGGTTTTATTTAATAATGAGCTCTGTTAGAAAAGAAAAAAGGTGCATTTTATCATGTTTTGTGCTTGTCAGAGGTGTTTTTTATTTACTTTGAAGTCGGTTGAATCCTGAAATAAGCCCAAATTCTCTTTGTGTTTCCTCCCTCTCTGCACCCTCAGTAATTTATGTAGACTTTTTATTGTTAAATATCAAGATATTTTAATTATCTGTAAATTAACATGCCACATTTTTCTATTGTAGATTGTCACAGAAAAACTAACTCTCAAAATATATCTTAGATCAAAATACAGTGTGTAAATTTTCAAAAGCTCACGTGCTCTATGATTGCAGGCTAAGAATTTTTCTTACCGTGCCAATTAATTTTTAAGTTGCAAATGCAACCTATTTTAATGATAATGTATTAAAAATTAGTTTCTGAAAGCTACAGTTTCTGTCATTATTGTGTGTGTGTGACAAACTGCATGTACAGTTACTGGAACACATACATGGAACACTTTTTACCATTTTGAATTTGTTAAATATTACTTGAGCAAAGCAGGAAAGATTTTTTTACGATTTTTCATGCTACAATAATTGGGTGATAATAACTTTAGTATTGGGAAGAGTAAAGGAAAGGATCAATGTTATGAAATACCACCAATACAGAAACTACAAGCTCATTAAAACATGAAAATCCATGGAGTCAATATTTGGCACTCTTGGTTGTTGGAAATATCCTTCATTTTTGGATTGTTTTAAGTTTTCTTCAGTCAAAAGCTTATATCAAAACCAGAAGTGTGTGCCTTGATATCTATTTACTAAATGTGTTTTATGAAAGCCGACACTGTAAAATGATCTAAAATAAAACCTTTTTGTTCTGGAGCAGGTCATACTCTCAGGACACGAGATTTCACAGTGGCGTGGGTTGGTTCAGCATAGGATTTACAGACTTGAAAATTTGCTACTGCTCATTTTATGAAAGCTAGATTGCAAATGAAAGACTATGTATTCCTGTGATATGTGAAGCCTAGGCCTGCCTTGCCAGCTGGTCAGCTGCCAGGTATAAATTATGCTGTAGGTATTTTTGTGTAGAATATGGATAACATGCTGCAATTTCTGTGTTTAATTTATTAAAGTACAGCGAAAAAGCAATATATAGTCAGCATTCGTGTCCTTTAACTGCACACTAGGCATATGCTTTTGTTCTAAATGTAATCAAAATTACGGTATCTCAGATACCACTTAGTGAAATCCATTGGCAAGGGCTACAGTTTTTATTGTGATGACTATATTTTTGCATGTCTTTAAACTGAATGGCTTTGCTGTTCCTGCTGCTTTCGGAGGCGATGTTCTTTTCCTTGCAGCGTGGCGCACAGCTGCTTTGTGGAACAGGGAAATGTGGTGAGGTTGGTGGTGCTCCCACTTCTCCAGGTCCGTGCTAGTAGCAGGGAAATAAATCAAAATCACGACTCTGATGCTCTTCTTGGTATTTCTAACACCTGCTTCCACGGGTGGCCAGGGTATAAGTTCTTAAGTGGTCCCATGGCTCGGTTTAAAGTGCCTTCGTCTGTGTTGGCAGCAGTTTTCTTGTGCTGAGAGGAACATCCCACAGGCACAGACTCTCTTGGAAGATGGTTATAGCAGAGGATACGTGGCTTAGTGTAGTTTAAAAAAAATCACATGCAAATCTTCCATTTGGACTCAGTACAGGTAGAGTGAGTAGAAAATTCTTGCATGATGCCTCCTTCCTTCCTAAAGTAGCTTAAAAGCTGATGCAAAGTTATCTTTGAAGATTCAGCTGCCAATTAAAGCAGTAGCAACATAATCAGTCATTACAGCACACTTTATTTTAATGACCTGAAGAGCTAAATCTTCTTTTTCATCTTTGACCACGTCTCCGTGTATTTTATTTCCATCTGAGATGTCAGACATTCAAATGGTTTTCAAAAATTGGGCATCTACTCCTGGGGGCCAGGATGTCTTATTTTAGCGAGTCCATAAGGAAGTTTGAGTTCTAGGGAAATATTTATGCAATAAATATTTATACCAATATTTACTGTTAACTGGTACTGTCTGATCTTTGCTGCATAAAGAAGGTCACTTTTTAAATTGCTTTAAAATTTGCTTAGTGTTCCATCAATGAGGGCATAAGCTCTGTCCAAAAAAAAAGAAAAAAAAAGGTTTATCTTGTGGCCCTGACACAAAAGAACCCATCAATCCTTTGTAATCAGGGCAAAATTTGGGTTCTGAGCCCAAATCTGTGGGCTTCTCCAGCCTCTGTATAGTGACTTAGAACTTCGAATATTTTTATAGCTATAACCTTGAGCAGTTGTTTTGGGATAGATACCAATAAATATAATGGGTCCACGGGGAAGAGACAGAGCATTTTCAGATTTATGAAGGGGAAAAAAAATCAATAGTCTCCCTGAGGCTGTATAAGTCATGATAGTACCAGTAGTTTTATGCAAAGTTGACAATATCATGAAATATAAACCCTTGGTTTGGAATTTTACCAGGAATTAAAGTGGCATTAAAAAGAAAAGTAAATGTTTTGGCATATGGATTAAGAAGGTGGTTTGTATTTCTTATCATTTCGCACTGCAAATGCCTTTCAACTGAGCAATAAAAGACGGTTCAGGAAAGATTTAAGGAGAGGTTGGTTCTCAGTCCACATGTCTCATCTGAATTATGTCTTTCACCACCCCCTATTAAATGCGTCTGTCTCTGAGGAATGCTCATTCTGTAAATGGTGGGTTGCTGGCACTGCTCTTTAGCTCGCTGGATGTCGTGGAATTAGGAATGGATGCTGATTTTCAAACTGTTGTATGTGCTATTCACTTAACGCATAGCAATAGCAATTAAATTGCAAATAGTCACATCTACACACACAACAGTTTTCAGAAGTCGGCTGGTTGCTCCCAACTCTCCCTGATTGTCCTCCTCTGCACGTGCTGGTTTGGTTTTCAGGTTGTTGGTGAGTTTTGTCTCGAAACAAAGGGAAAAGAAAAAGAAAACGCACTCAAATTGAGAGATATGTATCTATATATAAAAACATCAACGGTTATATGAGTGACACAAATTGCAGCGTGGCATGAATTGATGTGTGCTTATTGGAAATTGTACTTCTGTCTTTAAAGGATTGCTTCCATAGGAGCAACCTGTGAGTGAAACAAAGGGAAAACAGTTCTACACTGGAAACATTGTGGTTCAGTGCTGTCCTTTCAAGTACGAGTCCAATTTGCAAACCATCTTGTTCTGTTGCTACCCCATCAGCATTTTGTAATTATCGTTTTTCATTTTCCTGTATACGTTGCACTATATCCAAGGAGTAACATTGTCCATAGGTGTTTCACTTCTAGTTGCTTTAAAAAGTCTGTTGACAGGGATTTGGGATGACTTCTTATGGTGCTCTGCCATGTTGTGATTGTGGTGTGTTGTTTGAAGATGGGGAAGATTTTGCTGAGGAAGTTTCATATTTATTTTATCTCAGTATGCTGCAAATTTAGATAGCACTATAAGAATGTAGGGGATGTTACATTGAGAGGTACTGAGAAGTATTATATTTCTGCTGTTCCCCAAAAAATAAAGTGTTGCTGCTGCTGGAAAACTGAGAAGCTTAACAGCACATGAAAGATTTTTCCACTCTTTATCTACAGTATAAAAGCCTTGAAGGAGAGGTACTTGTTTTACATATAGACTGGAAGAGAATCCTGCTTACTCCTCGTTAGTTATGGTAATAGAGGCACAAATGAGAAGACCTGTGCAATCTCCACTGGCATCTGTGGAGCAGCTTTGGGTTGCCCAAGCAGGAGCTGCTGGCTCTGCCTGCACAGGTCGATTCATGTGGCCAAACCTCCTCCAGCAGCCTTTGAGGTGGGCAAGGAGGGCTGGAACATGTGTTAGACATGTTCTCCTCCATGTGCTGTGAACAGAGGGTAACCGTGTCTCTTCCTGTGTGAAGGAAAATGTGTGTGTGTTAAAAGGTGTGGTAAAAAAATACAAAATACAGGACCCTGTGCTTGGATGAAGTCCTTGGCCAGGTGGGCTTTGCAGGGCAGGTGACTTCCACCACCCATCCTTCCTGCCTGGGCTTTGCAGAGGAGAAGGGGCTGGAATTCTGCACTTTCCCATCTCAGGGTTTGGCCATGTCTGTGGTCAAGAAGATTGAATTGTATCAGGCTCTGTTTTAAATGTAGTACCTGCCTGAAGTTTTTAAAAATGGAAAGAAAAAAAACCCGAAACAAAACAAAGGAGAGAAAAAGTTTCAGCTGTTTGGGACATGCACACAGTTGGGATATGCACAAGTGGAAATAAATTTAAACATGCAGTCCCAAAGTAAACAGATATGACTGTGAATATACACAGGGAACAGATCAGTTGAGCTTTACACAGTCATTTTTCAAGTTAAACATGCTTTAATGTAAGCCATAAATTTCATCATATGAATATTTTTATGAGCTGCATTTCATCCATTTATTACTCTGGAGTTCCAGATAGTGACAACAGGTAAATACAGTGCCAGTTCCCCTGCATGGTGAGTCACCATGAGCCTTCTCTCTCCTACACATTGTTTGAGCAAGGGTAACAAATTACTGCTATCATTTCAGACATATTTCAGTGAGATTTTTTATTTGACAGTGCAGCTGCCATGATTTCATGCATTAGTCCAGGCTGCTAATTTCTGGCTTCAGGTTCAAGGTGGAGGTTCTAGTTTTGAGGATTCAAATGTGTTAATGAAAGCAGCTTCTTCACAGTATTTTCACTATTTTGGGTCAGATTTTACATTTACTGGGATCTTGACTCTCGGCTTGTACATGAGAATAATTTCTAAATCTGTAAGACTGTAGTGCTCATGAAGCAATGAAACACAGTGAAAATAATATACATTAGAATAATTTGCTATAGATTTCAGACAGATTATTGTACATATGCCACATTACATGCCCCTGTGTTATTAAAAAAAAGTCTGGAATGACTAAGAGCCCTCTGAGAAACAGGGTTGTGAAAGAGAGCTCGGCCATAGTCTGCCTTGGGCAAACAAAATCTCGATTCCACAAGAACATTCAGGTGAGGACGTGGAGACTGTGGCCTGCTAAGGACCAGATTGGTGCTGTCTGTCTTGGGGTGCTTAACTGAGAGATCTGCAGATGTGAGTGAAGGAACCACACCTGCCTCTGCCTCCTCCCTCCTGAGCAAGGACAGCTAAATTGATAATTTAGGCATGTTTGTGAAGTGTCTCATGGCTAAAGGCCACCCTTAAGCATGGGCAAAACACAGTTGGTTATTGGAAAAGTGCTTTTTGAGGAGTATATGTTGGACATTATGTAGGTCCTGTGTCTTTAGAAACAGTTTAGTATTTTTCCTATGTGTACCTGAGAAGTAACAGCCTCTTTTGAAAGCTTTACTGCACAGGAGTAGATCACAGTGTAGCCCAAGAGCCAATGTAGCTCCCTAAATTTGCTTTTCCTGTTTCAGTCTTATTAGTATTTTCATCACTAGCTTCAAATTAATCAGGGCAGACAAGTGCTTGCAGCCATGAAGCAAAGTGCTGGAAGCAGTTACTGCTTTTGTCAATGCTGTGCTGTAGCAAGCCTGTCTGTGGCATGTCCCAAAGCACTGCAATTTGAATTTTGGGAGATGAAGGAGTTAGCTCTAGTGTTAGAAACCTTAATCTGCAAATGGTGTGGGGCTTTGAACGTGGGGTGACCTTGTTTGCCAGGCAAGGTGCTGTGCCTGAGGGCTCTACAGTAGCTTTCTAATTCTTTTCCAGGAGTAATGACATCCCTCATCCGTGTGTTGATGACAAAATTGCCATGTTTCTAGAAGAGGGATTGTACTGTATCATGTAATCTTTTTCTCTGTCTTCACTCAAAAAGGGATTATATTTGCTTCAAAACATCATAGTAACAAGAAACTGATTCTGTGAATTTGAGAATAGCATCCTCTCTCTGCTCTAAATACCCGAACCTTTTTTTTTTTGATTGTTATTCATTCCTTAATGCAGGGAAATCCACTGTTGCCTTTGGTCATTGCAGCTTCTCATATCTTCTACTAGTGCTACACTTAAAGATTTTGTCATGCCAATTGAAATAAAAATTATATGCTGAATTGGAAATGCTTTATGGTCCTTACAGTGGATAAAATATGTTAATTTGTGTAAATGCTCTTCTGAGTGCAGATGCTTGCACTGAAAGCATGCTTATCTTAAAAGCTGCATGTCTTTCATTCTTTTTTATGCACAGTTTATTTTTTTTAATATGTCTAATATTTCAGAAGAGTTTTTAAAGGAGATATTGGAAGCTAAGTGAAAAAAAAACCCACCTCCTTGCTTTTCCATAAATATTCATGGTTCCACAGAAAATCTTATAACTGAATTGCTATTTTCTTTGGAGGTTTTGTGTGTTCTTCCCCTTTCCCCCCCTTTTTTTCCCCCCCTTCCTTTATGCTTCATTTCATTGCTATAGATTAGCAATGCTAAAGAATGCTGGGTTGGCTGTGCCATTATATGCTTGACATCAAATCTGGTATGTGAAGTGTTAGTCTGCTCACTTTTCTTACATACGTTTTATGTATCTTAATGCCGTGTGATAACACACAAGTGAATTTAGCAGGGTTAACACCATGAACTCTGTGCTCCCAAGGTTTAGAACATAAGCTGAAGCATTTATTTGTGTGTCACGGTTATTTAGCTTATAAATAGAAATGTATGCACGTCGCCTTTGAGGTCAGCAACCACAATATTGCGTTATAGGTTAATTGTGAGGGAAAACTTAGTAAAAAACTGATTTTGGAAGTTCTTCTGTTTGAATGCTCCTTATTGAGAAAGATTTCTGTCAGAGCTCACCTGTTAAATTCATATTCTGAAGGCAATGGTCATTTACTTTAGGTGAGACTACAGCCTGGTTCCCAGGCACAGGTATGAGACTAGACTAATTTTGATTCAAGGGAAACGGTTTTTGTTTTATCAGATTCAGTATTTTTTCTCATTGATGAGATGTCATCTTGGTCTTCCTGTTTTTAGTGGAACCTCTTTTGCTTGAAAGAATTGGCAGAAGTGATGCCAGGTAAAGCACAAATAAATGTCTGCTGCTAACAGCAGGGCAGGACCATTGCAAATACTGACCTGCAAGAAAAACACGTGCAGCAAAACACATGCAGACATTTTCCTTACTACAAAACGCGGGCATATATAATATTATAATCATTAAATATTCATTTTTTAGGTTTTCAACTCTACAGCTCCCATAAATCGGTGCTCTATATAGTACATAAAAGATGGATGGTGTAATGTGGCAAGAGTAATGAATTCCACTTTTCCTGCTATGAAACCCACAGAGCCTGGTACCAGCTGATCATAAATAAATGCCCAGTCAACAGCAATGTCAGTCCCTGTAAGGAGAACTTTGGGGTAGATAAATCAAATGTTGTTTAGGATGTTTTTCTCAGTAGGGAAGAAATACACAAGTGCTTTCTGGATGTTATTCACTGCTGATTATTCACTGCACAGTTTTATTCCATCTCATTCACTGAATTTCAATGTATTAGACATTTAAAATTCAGTCAAATTCTGGGGAGAGAGAGGGTAGAAATGGCAAAGGATGAGGATATTCAAATCTCTCTGGAGAAGTGAGTATATAAAGCTGAAATCTGGCAGTGCACTATAATAGCAGAGGCCTGTAGTCCTTTTTCCCTGGTCAATAACAGTCAAAAAGACAGCTTTGCATGTATTACAAATATATCCTTTAATAAGGTCTTTCTCTTTCAGAGATTTGCCCTTCTTCCCCTGTCTTTTTTGTCTGTTTTTCACCACGTGCAGTTTGCATTCATGTAACATGTTCCTGTTTGAGTGACACAGACACACAGTGTCATTTATACAGCCCACACCTGCCCATGGCTTTCTTTGGGGCTACTAAAATCCCAAATTTGCCTGTTACTGCTTAGCATGGATTGCACTGGATTGGAAAAGTATTGTGGAGAAAGCTCTGTTTCAGGTTTGTTTTTTTTTTCTCAACTTAAGGTTTCTACTGTTGCTTTAGGAAAGCTAAATAAACAGAAACAGAGGTTACAAATTCAGATAATTTCTTGTCCTTTCAGTCCTCTGTTTTGTGTATGGCCATGGGAATGGAAAATCCAGTTATTTGTCCCAGGTCACATCTAGGACTTGAATAGAAAGGGAGGTCTTGAAGAACTGAGTGTAGGGAAAGGTGAATATACAAATAAAGTGTGTGTTAAGTTAAAAAAAAAAAAAGTAAATTTGTTTATGTGTTGTATATACTGGTCTGAAATAAAAGTTGACGCAAGTCATTCCTAGAAGCAAATAATATTTCAAAAGTATTAAGCACAGCTTTACATCCTCTAGCCTCATGCAGCCTGGATTCCAGTGGCACAGAATTTAATGATTCCATCAGGAATGAAGCTGAGATTCAGATTTATTCCTCCGTTACAGACGAGCCACAGTGGAGTGTAGGGTTGTTGTGTTCAAGTCTGAAGTTGGCCATACACGTGTGTATTTTCTCACTGCTTCCCTTCATCAGGGTTCTTTTTTAGTTTCTAGAGGTGTTAGATTTCTGCCCATTCCAATTTCTTTTGCTAGCATGGTTGAAGATAGCAGGGAGCCCAAGAGATGATGAGCTCCTGAGATGAGTTTCATATGCAAAACGTCACAGCAATTATGGCCCTGTCATCAACTCCTTTCTTCCAACAAATAGACCAAATTATAAACCCAATGCATGTAAAAAAAAAAAATTACCTCCTTCTACTTGTTTCAAGTGCTTTTGAGTGGGAAAGGTCCACCAACATTCGTATGAAACACTTAAATAAAATTGCTCTGGCTGTTTGAGCTCAGCTGTGGTGCTACCAAAGAGAGTTGTTGAAATAACTTGGGAAATCTTGCAGATGGTTCTCCTGGCTGTTAAAACCGTGGATTCTGACTCGCTGAAATGCTTGTCTGTGGCAGATTGGAGGCTCCTCTCCCTTGTTATTTTGGTCATGTTTAGTATATCTCTATGAAGTCAAGATATCCCAGATTATGTGACCCAGCTCACTGCAAAACCAGCTCTATGACCTCTCCTAATGTTGAATAACAACAACAGCATCATTATTAATAAAAATATCAACTTCCAGTCCGAGTCTCGCATACTACAGTGATGCTGAAGTTGATGACACAATTAATGTCTTTCACCTCTAATGATAATATAGGTTAATATAATATTGCACAGCTGAGTAAAGTGATTAGTTGTACTTTGTTTAAATAAAGGTTAATAGCTAAATATGAATAAGCATAAGCTGGACACAATCAAAGTGACAGGAGAGGTGAAATGCCTTGGCTAACAACGTTCTGGATGTATATAGAAGGAATTGTAGATGATAACGTGGATACCTGGAAGCACAAGAATAGGAGGATCCTTTCATCTTAATTAAAAATATTTACGACCTGAATGGAGAACATTGAGAGGTTGAAGAGACAGCTACTAAAAATTCTGCAGTGGGTAAATAGATAAAAAACTATAGAAGAGGCTGTTGGGAAGGGGAAAAGGAGGGCAAACCAAGAAGTATGAATTTCATTTGAAAGTGGAACAGTGGCAATATCACTGATAGTTGGCACTGTAAGAGGTGCCACAGAAAGAGGAACAAGTGAATTTTTTCCTGTTTCTGTTTTTAAATTACTGCTTGCCTGGAAATATGTAATGTGTGGCAAGGGAATGAAGGAAAATGGGATATAAAACGGCCCGAGAAAAATATTATTTCTAGTTTATTCTGCTTTACTACGATAATAAACGAAAAGGAAATCGTGATGTAAAATGAAAGAGCAAGGCAGACGTAAGTTAACACATTTAAGGGACTTGATCCAGTTGCTTTAATGTGTTTAAGAGCTCAGTGTATATCCTGTTGTGTCTCAGATGAAATGCTCACTGATACACACTAAAAGAAAATAGATGAAAGACTCAAATTTCCAAGGCAGGTATTATTTTGTTTTTAGCTGCGAAATCTGACTGCCAATGCATAAAGATTTCCTGTTAAGTGAAAACAGAACAAAGGAAAACAGAGATAAAATCTCTTCCATCAAACTCTGCTGCATCAAAGCATACGAGGCAAATCTTCCTTTCACATTTATTTAGTGAATGTTCGCGTCTGAATCTTTGAGGAGACTCTGGTCCACAAAATATCACGGCCCTTTGGTTTTGCCAACACCACGCTGTAGTTTTCAGGAGGGAAGTAAGAATTCCCACACAAGTTAATGTCTCACAGTGCTGCAACCAGCCACAGGGCGAAACGTGGGCCTGTTACACTGCAGCAATAAACTGCCAAGGCTTCAGAGAGCTTTAATGTCCCCCCAAAATCCTGTCACTGCTGTCACATGTTTAACCCCTTTTATGCCGTGACTCGTGTTTTTGTGCTGTAAGACCACTTGGGGACAATGGAGCAGCTGCCATATGTGATTAATATGGAAATATCCGGATAAAATACATCCTTTTTTTTTTTTTTTTTTNTTTTTTTATATATTGTAAACAGAGAAGGAACCAGTGCATTTACTCTAGAAGTATCTTGAGTTACCATGGTGCTGTATTTTTTTTAGTCAGTAGTGACTTTTTTACCCAGAATCTCCACCCAGATGATCTCAGTATCTCGCTTAGATATGAGGTAACACCAGAGCAAGAAAACATTAGGCCTGGGAAAGGGAGAGGACATTTACATAAAGTAAATGAAGGTCTTTGATTGCACTCAGCTACATGAGATAATGGGTTAGTGTGGTCATTTCTTTGGGGAAGGTTTTTATTTTTTGTTTATGAATAGATTTAAGGAGCAGAAGACTTAATGCTATGGCTCAAACCGTTCAAACTGCAAGGGCGGATTTGGCCTAATACAGTTTGATAGAAGCATCTAGGAAAATGATTCAGAAGGCTTTTTCTGAATTCCTTTGATCATGTAGCTTTCAAAGCATAATCAGACTGCTCTTTGGTTCTAAAGTAGGGCATTATCAAAGAACATGTGCTGCATAACATCTCGCTGCTCTGTAGTCAACCAACTGCATCGCTTAGTCTTTACTTGGAAGGATGCGACACAAGCCTGTACAGTTTGTCTCAGTTTCTCTTGTTTGTTTTTTTTTACACCTTTAATGTGTTTTATTAATAGAAAAAGAGGAGCCTCTGCACACTTGCAGCACCGCCTCTGGGAATGTCATTCCAATACAAAGAGAAATGCAGTGCCACCTGCGCAGAGCAGTCACGTAGGTCCGTGTTTGCAGTACGCCAAGATCTGGGGTTTAACTGGCTTTTACATCTCGTTGTGTTTACAGCTCAGTTCTCTCCATAGGCTTTTTTCCTGTATGCTTCTGCACAGCCAAGCGTTCTGTACACTTATCCATGCCTTTGTGACACAGCTTGCTTTGTCTTGCTGTCCCTTGGGCTGCTTCCAGCCTCTTGAGACCAGAGGTGTTTACGCTCCTTGTGGCAGATAGCAGTGAGCCCTTGATTAGGCAGCCAGGCTGATGGTACTGCTTGGGTGTTGTGCAGCTGGAAATCACAGCCCTCAGCAGTAATGACCTGTGTGTGTCGGGTGTTTAATTCAGGCATTAAATAGAAAGCTTTCCTGTGCTTGCTGCAGTTTTGTGAACTTACCACATGAAAGGGATTCTTTACACTCCTGAGGTCCCGTGGGCATTGATCCATAGTCTTTATCTGTGCACATAGTTGCTCTGAGAGAATACAAGCTTTGGAAAGCTCATCCTTTGGTGCAATCCAGACTAGCAGGTATGTTTGTGTTCTTGGTGGATGTGTTTGTCTGATTGCCTGGGTGAGATAGTAGGTTTGTAGATAGAGTCTGTATCCAACATTCAGGCTTGTTTGCCAGAGGTGGCTGGCTGATCCTGCCTGTCTCCAAAGTAAATGAATTGCTTTTCATTTATTTTCAGCAACAAGGAATTTGGGGTTTCTGAAATATTACATCGGGCTCAACTTTGGAATCAATAGAATTCAAGTGTTGTAATTTGTTAGCACTGGTAGGGAAATGGGTGGCTCAGACATGGGTGATTCAGGAAGTGTAGCAGCTGTTTTGATTAGGAAATTGGGGACCACTGTGATGGGAATATTTGGGCAGATTTCCACAAACACAAAGAAGCATCATTTATGCTAAACTGCTGTGCTATCACTTCAACAGCTGAAACCAAGCATTAATCCAACAGATTAGTCAAACCTTAGTTGTACAGTACCATACACCTGATGCTGTACTGTGGGCTCTGTTGGCTGCAGACTGTGATGGCCCTCATCCCTGAGGTAGAGCTGGCTCAGCACCAGGAAAGCCAGAGGGTGGCACCTTTCTTCCCCAAATTCCACTTGTATTTATTCCCACTTATTCCACACATTCTGCACCAGTCTTGTCCAAAGGATTGCATCCTCTTTTTCACAGGTCAGAACTAGTCAGTCCCAATGTGTCCAGAGGGCTGTTGCCAGACAGAGTTCACCCATTCTGACCTCTTCAGATGCGTGTCACCTATTTTCAGACTGGGTCATAAGTTGTCATGTTTCCTCAGGGTGTTGCAGTCTTTGTATGACTTATGACTGGGTACGATTATCTTTGCCTTACTACTTTTTCTTTCAACTCTGCCAAGCACAAGCACTACCAAGGGTTTCAGTTCCTACCCTGTGACATGCCCTCTCGAGGTATTTTTGGGGTAGAGGGCAAATGAGATGTGTTCCACAAATAGTTCTTATGCTGTAGTGGAATGGGGATGGCCCCGAAATTACAGGCACCTCACATCACCTACATCAGATAGCATTGCAGAGGAATTCTGCTGCAGCGTCAGATCCTTTCTAATTGAAGGGATATCACCTGGGACTCTTTTCCTTGAAGACTACCCACACATCTTCTTTGAGATTCAATCATGAGATCCTTTAGTGAGGAGACACCCATTTGGCTGCTGAGCAGATGCCTTTGTAATCTATTTGTCTGTCTGAAGTCATTAAAGGTGAGGACTTCCACATAGAAAAGCCCCAAACCTACAACTCTTGGGTGTAAATTTTGCATTCCCTGTCTTCCTAGATTAAAACACAATCATTTTCTGTATGGCCAAGGCAACAAATCCATGGTAACCTTGACTCACTCAGACTACTAAGCATGTTCACTAAAAGGCACGATGTGGGATTTTTTTTCTTTTTTTGGCCAAGTGTACATACCTATTTATGCAAAAGAATTTTGCATTAAAAGAATTTCAGGGAGGCTCTCTGATGGGTGACACCTTGACTTGACTCAGTTGAGGAGTCCCCCCTCTGAATTATTTATTATAGTATTTATTTATCTCTGAGTGTGGCTTGTGGGCAAGGAATGGAGCTCGACAGAATCCTGTCCAAGTCCCTGAGAGAAAGGGAAACCCTGCACCACCTATCTTCGGCTCAACAAAGTGCAGCTCAGGTTTCATCAAAGCTGTGGGGAAATCCTGTCGTTTCTGCTCCGTTGCTTCAACGAAATGAAAAAAAAGAAATCTTTTGAAAAGCAATCTTTTATCTTGTTTGGCAGATGTGGCCAAGTTCTGCCACCAGATTTCCCAGATGCAGTTTATGTAATCGCATGGTGCAACTCCTTGTTAAAAGAGGCAGATATTACGTATGTGTCAACACACAGCTTGCATATATTAGAGTGAAGATCTTCCCACGTGTGGACTTCTCCCTTCTCTGGAGCCCTGGCACGAGAAGAGCAGGAGTTATCAGGATTCAGAACACATTATTGCAATCCTTTTGTAAAACACAGACAATATTTTCCCTTCATTTCTCTGTTTTAGGATAATAATATATTTTTTGAGCAGTGAAGTTGTGTACACAATTATGCTATCCCTGTTTGCTGGGCATTAAGTCTTATGGAATGTTGCAGGGCTTTAGGAAAAAACCTCCTGACATCCTCTGTTTAGAGAACTCTGGCTACTAAAACATAAAGCTTCTCGGTCATTATTAAATGTTTCAAAGTGAAATGCTTGTGTGAATCAGAAACTGACATTTTCCCAACAGAGAAAGAATTTCTAACAATTGAGAGTTTTCTGAAAAAGAGCTCGTCTTCCATGAATTGGATGCACTGCTATAAATTTGGTTGCTCCCTAATCAGCTCTGAGTATGAACGTAATTTCCATAAAACTTACCCTCTATAATGGTTTTTCACAGGTTCACAGTCTCACAGGGGCTGTGGTAGGCTAAGGCCTGAAGACAGTGTGTGTTATACCATAAATACTTCCTGGCTTTTGTGAAGAGATCCCCCGTGCTCAGCGTTTGCATGTCATTACCTCGCTCCCAGCTGTTTGTGGGCAGCGCTGCTGTCTCAGCTCTGGGAACAGACAGGTTTGGGCATGCATGTGAATGACATGGTTTGGTCCTGTCTGTGTTGCAAGCCGGCGCTGTGGAAGGATCTCCATTCTCAGCTTGAGCGTTGCTCTCGGTAGTAAGTCTTATTTTCCCAGGCAGGTTGTTGAAAGGTGTTAATGAGGCTCCAAAGAAGAGAAAATAAGGGCTCCCATGGTTTTCTAGTTCCAAAGCTGCTTCTGGTGGCAGACCCAGGTCCAACACGCTGACGCCATCTGAGATCATTTGCCCACACCCAGAATGCATATCCAGTTTGCTCTTGTAACACCAGTGTTGGCTGAAACATGGGCATTAAAATATTTGGCCTGAGGTGCTTTTTTGATGCACGCTCGTTTTCTTTCCATACCAAACCAATGCTAACAGCTTTTTCCGAGGCAAACTAGAAAGCAAATGTAGATATGTAGCATGTTGCTCAGCAATACTTTTACTTTCAGACTAAAGTAGCGTTACTTTACAAAGTTAGTTTGTGCCATAGCAGCTTCAGTCCAGACCTGTCAGCTATCCATACATTGATTAGATTTTGCCATGTACCACCCTCCTTGCATCGAGAGGGTTCTCTGAGAAAGCGATCCTTGGAGTCTCACAGGCATCCTCTACAATTTTAGTTTCAGGAAGAAGGACAGGTTTCTGAGACACAACTCTTCCTTCCCACACCACCAACATTGTCTGTGGCACAAAGGGATACCTGCCAGAATTGTCTGTTATCCTCAGATGAGCAGCCTTAAGCAGCTTGATGCCTCAATAACATCTGTGACTTGCTTGATGGCATGTCAGCTGGCATGGTGTCCCAGCCTCCTGCCCTTTTGGATCTCTGATACCTGGGGGAATGGGGAGGGGAGAAAGTGTGGCTGTTCCCATCTCAGTGCCTTCAGTCCTCTCAAGGCCCCTGCTGGGCAGCAAGAGTATTCAAATTACCTTTTCAAAGGTAGCCTGTGACTTTTTTTCCCCTGTGTCTGTAATCTTAACTTAATCACAAAGTAATTAACGTGCATGCTTCCACTAGTACACTCTTGGCTGCACACAAGCCTGTAAATACTTGGCTTTGGAAAGCTGAGGATTTTGTCTTTGAAACATTTTGCCAGATTCCTAAATGGAAAATAGCTAGGTGATTTTAATGGCAAGAAACCGTGTCAACCGAGCTTAATTCTTTAGCATTTTATTCCATTTTTGAAAAGAAAGTTTCCAGTGGAAAATACTTGAATTTTTGATTACAGTTTTTTTCCAGGATGTTTAGCCCAGCTCAGTTCAAAATGTTCCATAAAGTTGAAGACCCAGTGGGTGTCCTTCCATGGTTTCACAGAATACCTTGATGACTTCACTTGTTGTTGCTTTTGAAGCCCTCTGTGGTTGTTGTTTTTTTTGGGTTTTTTTGCAATGTACCTGTCATTTGGGACCCTTTCTCACCTTTGGTAGGAAAAAAAAAATCACAGCTTCATTAAATTGGCACTATGGTTCTTACTCTGTCACCTATTTGGAAGTGTGAAACAATTTTTGGTAGGAAAAGTAATGCTGAAATATTTCTTATGAAGAAGCATTAAACTTCATCTGCAAATATTACGAGTAGCTGGTATTAACCAAATCAGTACCACGTGCTGCTACACCTTGGTCTTTTAAAAGCAAGGTACATTATTTTTTTCACTGATTGAGATGAGTTCAGCTGCATTTTAGTAACTCTTTGCTGACTTGCAAGGTTGTGTTACGTGTCATTTATAAATGTTGTTTATACAACCCTCTCCTTAATCAGTCAGGCAGCAGCGAGTGCATGGTTGTAGTGCTTGTCCCAGGAAAGTGAATCCAGCTCACTGGAGCATCCCCTATGCACTGGCAAGAGGAAACTGCTCACTTGGACAAAACTCAGGGGATTCCAGCTTCAGATTTTACTGTCAGGAGTTTTATCTCTCCATCCTGTGGTGTCTCTTCCCCTCATAACTCCCACACCTTGGCTGTTCTTTACAGCATTCTCTGAACTGAGTCAGCCACGAGAGGGGTCAGAGCTCAACCTCGTGTGAGTCACTCCTGCTCCTTGAAATGAATTAGAGCTGTACTCACCTGTTTTCCATTTGTTTTCCGTGGAGGAACACTAATGCTAAATGCATTCATTAGGGATTTTTGTTTGATTTCCTTGAGTCCCTGGGATATCATTAATTATTGATCTCTAAAAGTACCTTAAAGAACAAAGGAAAGGGCATTGATTTTGAGCATTGACACAAAATGCATTCTTTGTTCTGTTAACAATTTTAAGCGAATAGGAATGGTTTTTTTGGGGAGGATCTCATTTTACCTCTCCCGATGATGTTCAGAAGCGCAGAGAGAGAAAGAGAAGTGTCCTTGCAGGAGCTGAGTGCTTTGTGTGGTGTAAATTAGATGCATTAGTGTCTTGTGAATAAAACAGAGTGAGTGTCTAGTGAAAACACTGCTCTAACCCCACACGAACGTACCATGTGTTTCAGTGAAGAGTGTGAAAAACTCTCAGAGGTCCAACGTAAACTTTGGATCCACAGCAGGGTAAAGTGCACCAACAATATGGAAATGAAAGGAGAATTCTTTTCAGGGATGGCAATGTTTTCTGTATTTCGGATTAATGCAATTTATTAATATGACATTTACAGTTAAGGGTGTCTTCCAACCATCTGTAACATTGAGAGATGTTAGTTCTTAATGACTTTGTCTCTCTGTGCAATGGAATATCAAGTATCTCTCCAAAACTTCTGGCACTGGAGTATGTGTATTCTACAGTCAAAGTGCAGTAGCTCGAAAAAGAAGTGTGATGTTATTAGGTCTAATTGTGTGTAATTTTAAAAGCTGTTTGACATCTAAGGAGGGATAAATGTTTTCACACTTCAGCCTTCAAACACAGCACACTGTCCTCACAGCAATTACACTGCTGTCCCCTATGATGTGACCTTCTCTTTAGTTTTCAAGCTTCTCCTTTTTATTAATTTATATCCTCAATATTAAGTAGATACTCAAAGATTTGTAAAGAATTGGATTTTCCTGCATTTGTACTTTTTTGCTATGTGTTAATTAAGGTAAATATGGTTTTGGAATTAACGTGCCCTAACATGCTCTCTGAACCTAAAATTCAAATTAGATTCACATCTGTACAGAATAATACTTGGAGAAGAAAAATTTCAAATTTCAAAGCATGTATCCCATTGAGGTTAACTTACTATTTATTGTACAAATTACACTTATACACGGGGTCATTTAGTGTTGGGTCTTACTGCAGGAAAGCTTGGAATCTCCTTTTGTGTTACAAGGAACCAGCATTTATTTGCTTTTGAATGCAAGTAGGATCTTTCTTCCTCAGATTTTCATATCTGATCCAAGAATTTGTATTTTAATATCTACATAATACCATTTCTGTTTAGATTCGTATCTCTACTAAATAGAATAAAGAATAAGGATAGGGTTGTAACATATTTTACATATGTTATGAATACTTTAAGAAAGGAAGAAAGAGTGTCAGTTAAAAAAAACCCCTCAGAATAACAAAGGGGAAATGCAAAATTTTGCAGTGAAATGTAGGAGTTGTACGTTGTTGAGTCTGTGTATTCAGCCTCTGAGGTTTACTTTCCTTAGTCCCTCAAATAAATAATTTAATTCTCAGTCACAACTAGTAACTTTCAAGAAATACTCATCCGCTCTTCTTATATTTTGGCACAACAAACTCCACGGGTCCTTCAGGAATCCTGATTTTCTTTTTCTGGTGTTTTCTCAGTTGCTCTCTTCACCCATTGCTTTCTCTTTTGAGTGGGCAGGTGAAATGGAACTTAGGAAACAGAAGTGACTGAACGCTGCTGGTGGCGATGGCTGCAGCAGGGGGAGGGATTTTTAGGAAACAGATGGCTGTCTGCCAGCAGTGGAAGGAAAATCCTTCACTCGAGGGCTTAAAGAACTCCTCCTGACTTTGATTACAGTGCCGTGTGAATGAGGGGCAGAGGTGTCCTGTGCCATGGGTGGGAAAAGTCAAATTGCCAAGGAATGAGAACCAAAGATCTAGAAAATGTGGGTTGGGTATGTAGAGAAGCCTAGATGAAGTTCTTGGTTTGTATGTTTTAGAAGACAGTCTGAATAAAATAAACATACAGAGAGCTAAATGCAGGAATGAAAAAGTATTCATATGATATATTTAGTTAAAAATTCACCTTGAGTGACAGGGTTCAGATAGAGGCCTAGAGAAATGAGGCAGCACTGATCAAAAGGCAGGAAAAGCAGCTTAGTTAGAAATGGTCACATTTTCAGTGGAAAATAGGAAGAGGGGATCATGTAAGAGAGGGGATGGAACAATGAATGCAGAAATACCAAAAGGTGAGGCAGTGCTGTAGTTGTAGTTTTGATGAAAACAGCAGGCTGGGTAGTGGAGCCTGTGGAAGAGTATAGAGTTCAGCTAGCGAACAGAAAAACTACTCCTTGTGCTTTAGAGGAGCCCAGCAGTTTTCCTTATAAGCCTCTTCTTCAGGAGTGAAAATAATGAAAGGTTGAAAGGCTACAACACATTCAGAGAGCAGCAGAAAGCAGCTCATTTTGGAGTGTATCCAAAAAAAAAAAAAAGGCCATCAGTTTGGGTTGGTAGTGGTGCAGCAGTGGCCGAGAGGAGTCAGTTCAGGTCTGCAGGAGGAAGGGAAAACAGGAAGGAAGAGATACAGAATGTTTGTCATGGAAAATGCCCAAATTCCTAAGGGTTACCTGCACTCTGAGGTTTGTCAGTCACGACACCAAGTTTGTCTTCAACAAACACTAGATGGAAACCTTAACTGTTTTTGAAGAATAAAAACATAGGAGCACGAATCTGTCAAATTGCAGTATCTGATACACTAAAATAAATACCGAATTCCACAGAGACTGAGGAGACGAAGTAAAAAATAGAGCACCACTGTAAAAAAGAAAAGGGGCCTGTAGCTGAATGCTGTGCATGGCATAACTTGCATGACCAAACACGCAGTCTCAGAAATACAAGTTAGAAGCTGCACAGTTATGAATTGGAGAAAAATCTCAAAATACTCCATCTTCATTTTGAAGACCTAAAGCAGAAAGGATGTTCCTTTCTTTTTTCTTTTGAAGGAGAGAAATCTTTTGGTCCTTATGACAGAAATGTCAGCATTGCAATAATAAACCACCGACAAACAATAGGGACTTGTCATGGATTTCAGGGGACCACAAGAAATATTGTCTGCATAGTTATTTGCTGAAGCAGATATTAAGTGATCCATTTCTCCTGCAGTTTTCCAGGTGACATTTTAATGCTAGCCTGTGACAGCTGCATACTTTAAAAAATAATAATAAAAGCAGTCCTGGTAATGTAGGAAAAAAATATGGAAGTGATTTATTCAGACCTCCCAAGTATAAAACACATCCTGGTTAACAAGAACACTAATTTAAGTGGCACCGGTGGGAGTTCAGAGAATATAAAAAGGATGTTCTTATTTGGTAGCTCGTGCACTAAAACACAATACTTAATAATGTCTCTTTCAAACACAAAAACTTAATGAGAAAAGCTTGTATGTCTAAAAGAGGTCTTTTTAGAAATGTGCGTGTTTTCACACTCCATTTTCTTGTTAGACATATGGATTTCAGTAATTTTCACATCACCAAAATGCTGCATCAGATATAAGTATCAAATATTTTCCTATTAAAGAAGTTCAGTTGCCAAAAGGCAAGTAGAAAAGAAATGGGGAAGACCTTAAATAGCTGTTTGAGATTCATTTATGCAGTGCTGAGAAGCCGCATAGAAAGTCTAGAAAGAGATTATTTAGAGTCCCATAAAAATAAGTAAGATTTGCTATTACAAGAGAATCGTTCTTATATAATGCTCGTTCCACAGTCCATTTGATACCATTTCAGCACTGTGCTCTCTTAGCCTCATTATTTCATGGCTAAGAGGGCTAAGCCCAGTGAAGGATGGGGGCCTCTATACTCATCCATAGGACCAGTAGATTTGGATTTATCAAATTCCTAGGCCATCCTGGAAAGGGACAGGTATCTATTCTTTTTTTCATTTTCTTTCTGTTCATAGCAGTTAGAGAAGCATGTTATGTCTTTTTTTTACTGTAATAGCTTGTATGTTTTATTTAACCACCTAGTTTCTGGCCTGGAGCAAGGCAGAATAAAAGTGATTTTTTTAAAAAAGTTTGTGACTGTGTGCAGTGAGAGTTGATAGAGCCTGTCAGTGGGATGGGGCCAGTTCCCATCTCTGACTGATCTGCAGCTTCCCAGCAGGGGAATAATCAGCAGAAAGCAGCATCTGTGCTTTCCCATGTGAAGGCCACTGAGGATTATTCAGGAGGTGTGGAGCAGGATGGCTCCAGCAGAAATCACGGGTTTAGGGAAAGCTGATGGAGCTTTGTGGGGCCTCAGCTGGGCAGGATACAGGGATAAGCAAATTGAAAGTGAAGTCATCCTCTCTTTTGGTACCCACTTTTGAGTTTGGGCTTGATTTTGTTTTGGTTTTTTGAGGGGATTGTTTGTTTGTTTGTTTGTTTGTGGGGTTTTTGGTAGTTGTTTGTTTTGGGTTTTTTTTTTGGGCTGGCTATTCCAATTTCTTAGTGAATTCCTATTACCCTTCCCATGACCTTTGCTCAGGAATAGCATGCAGACTTTGCTTATGGCAGCAAGAACGGGATCTTGTTTTCAGCAGGGTCTCTGCTAGCCCTCTCCCCATTTTCCTAAGATTATTAAATTCTCATCTTTATGGGTTCCCTTGTTTCGAATGCTCTATACATTAGGAGTTTTTACTTTCTTCTAAAAACTAATTTCAGACATTGAGACCAGTAGATACCCTATTTCCCAACGGGATAGCAGGAGAGATTAAAAAGAAAACAAGGCAGTACATTGCTGAGGGACCAATGTGCTCTTACCTGACTAATCAGTATTCAACCATTAATCCTGTTCTTCCCCAGAAAGCAAAATCTCTCCCTTCAAGGTTGCAGTTACCAACTATTCACATACCCAGATGGCTTATGGGCATTATCATGACTTGTGAATTGAATTAGTCTTCACGTGGAGTCCCATTTTTCACCTATGCTGACTTTTATTTGCATAACTCATGGCAAAGGGTGCGCTGAGAACAAGCTTCACTTGGAGCCCTCCTCCTTTTCCCTGTGGCACTGCAGTGGCCAGCAGTGCCTGAGAACAATAACACTATTTCAAATGCCTGACAGGCTTTCACTGGTTTATACATGATATAGACTTTTCCTCCAAAAACAAGTTTTCATCATCGCTGCTTGGCATCACTGATAGGTTGTCAGTGGGAAAAGAAAGAGTTCAACATGGTCGTGATGAATGAATTTGAAAATGCACAATGGTGCCTTTGAAGGTTTGGGAGCAGCATTGCCTGGGTAGATGGACTATGGATACCCAGCATTTTGCATGGTATAAATAAATAAATGCAGATGCTCCATCTTTATCTCTATTACACACACTGACATCTGCCATAAGCGTTATATTTGCCTGCCAAAAAACGAGCTTTTCCCGGCACCCTTTGTGGTGCACAGCCACGTTCTGAAATCAGTCTTTTTTCCACATTAGCCACATCTATTAATGACTCCAGCAGAATTTTTTCACTCCCAATTCAGACATCTAACATGTTCACCTGCAGCCTATTGTAATTCAGCTCACTGCAGGGAAATGGAAGCTCAACATTTGCAAATAGGCTCTATTTCAGTGAATGTGATGGATGTAGGTATAGATTCCCTGTACACTGAATGGGGTGCACATAAAAGCAAGTATTCTGTCTTGCTCTGAACGTGATGAATGTGAGACTTGAATGCCTGGGTACTGAGAACACACAGTGCCTGAATGGGCAGGTAGGCTGTATCCACACTTGTGATCTCTGCTGCATGCCTCTCCACACCAGTCATTTCCTTTGGTGCCTGCTGAGTGCCAGATTGCAAGTCTCATCGAGGGGGAATTCAGTGGGAATCTAAAACCCAGGATCTGTGGGCCACTAGTTGAGACAACACAGGAAATATCAAGGAACATCTGTTCCCTACACTCATGTATTCTAAAATAAAAAAAATAAAAAAAAGCAGGGAAAGTTTCATCCTTTCATTGCTTTGGTAGCCTTTGGTGTAAGGAATGAGTGGGGGATGTTGGTTGGGGTTCAGAGTTCCTTTTCTAAAAGAGACCAGTTGTCTACCTCACGGTGATGCAGGATACCTGCTCTGCTTTTCTCTGCTGGGGCTGAGGGGACCAGCATTGACTGGTCCTGCTCCAAGAGCTGCTCCAAGTTTCCTCCAGCTCAGGCTGCAACTCAGCACTGCTCCCCGGAAAACACCAGTGTGACCTTTCTCAGAGGGAGAGGACACGAAGCTGTGTGATCTGGTGGGCAGAACAAAGAGCTGCTTTTGTCCCTGGCATGGGTTCTTTTTGTAGAGTTCTCAGAGTTGCACAAGCCAGGCTTTTTGTGCTGTGCAGCCCAAGCCTGGAGAAGCCGGGCACTTGCAATTTCCATTGGAAACAAGGAAAACGTATTAACTCGGAGAAAAGCCTGCTGGTTTTAACTCAGGGAAATAAATAGAGATTATGGGGCTATTTGGGAGTAGAAGACTGATCTAAAATCAATATCCAAAGCCTTTGAGAACGGGCTTTAATTACTGTCACAATCCAGGATGGAGCAGAAGACTAGTACTAAAAGGAAGTGTAGGCAGGGAATGGGTGGCCTCAAAGAAGCCAAACCTATTCAGTTTGCCAAGAACTATTTTATACACTCTGGTCCCAAGGCATCCTGAGGGCTTTCACACTGTGCATGCTCTTTCCAGCCAGGCGTCAAGACCCTTTAAAGGTAAAAATGGCCAGAACAGAAGACTAACATCAGTGTGGAGCTGGAGGAACAAAAGAGTAAAAGATAATTGATTCAAAAGAGAAAAGGGACTTGCAGAAGCTTAGCTGCTCTGAAACAGAATCTCAATTTTATTACACAGAGTAGATTGCAATTCTCAGTGACAGACCTCTGCTTCTCTTCTGACTTGACTTTCTCCAGTCATTCTGACAAAACAGTAAAAAATTACTTTCTAGGCCCTCAGGGGGTGATGAGGAGCTGTTGGGATTTCCAGTGTTGATTAATAGAGTATGAACTGTCAAATCTGAAAGGCAGCTATCCCAAAATGCCAGGAACATCCCTCTGACGCTCAGTGCGAGCGTGCGTGAGCTGCCTGCAGTGTTTTTTACAATATTAATTGTCATGTGAGGTGTGCTCTGCACTCCTGTGCTTTGATGTGACAGCAGTTTTCAGGCTGTGCTTGACAAAGTGTCTGATGCTGCATCCCCACAGCACCCAGTGAACACATTCCATGGTAAGGCAGCTGTCTGAACATACCTGCTGCCTGCCTCTTCCTCCTCTTGCTCCCAGCATCTTTTTTTTGGCGTCCCACCACTTTTCACACAACTTTTTTGATGGAACTGTTTGGATTTTCAGGGTATCCTTTCATTTTGGGAACAGCACAGCCAATTCTGAGTTTGAATTGTGCCTCAGTGAAAGGGGCTGGAAACATCAGCAAGAGTTTTTCAGAAAAGCAGCAAAAGGCTAAGCAGGGTCCATGCCATTCGAGTGCCCAGGGATAAGAAATCCCAGAAATATTTCTCTCTGTACTCTCCAGATTTATGTAAGCTGATGCTAGTTGTCTGATTTGTACTGTGCATGTACAAAAGGATAAATTCTGCTGAGCTGTCCTTAATTATTTATCCCATTTCTTTTCCAGTGGACAATGAAAACAGAGTTTTTTCCTGTTGATTTCTTCTCTGTCAGTCTGATGGTGCAGTGTCACGCCTGTGACATTCAGTCTAAACTTCTGAGATGTAACAGGTCCTGTTAAGCTGAAAAAGTGACTTGAGGGCCTTGAAATACTCCAGACTAAATATTCATCCCCTTCCTTGATGAGCTGAAACAGGAGTGTAGGTTTGACTGTGGGACTAACCTAAGTGTCTGTAACTCTTAAGGAAGTAAAAACCAAACTCAAAACTAGAAAACCTCCTCCCTGTTCCCACTGTCAGCTTTCTGGACATACAGGGCTCAAAATGTCTTCAGGGAAGAGAATTTCACTTAAAAATTTGCCACGGATTCTTGCCCTGAAAAATGAAGGGTTTATTTCTCTTGTACAAAGAAGAAAGTAAAATAAATATTGGGGCATTTTTGTTTTTCAAAAAGAATAAGAATTGATTTTGCAGACAGCACACATTTGTTTTATGCTTTAGTCTGTGTTTATAGAAAGCATATGCTATTGGTAGTAACTGAAGTAGAAAGAGATCTGTGGAGCTTTTTTTGGTAAAAGCTCTTCAGTAGAAGTGTTTAAAGATTATACAATTACATTTGCGTAACTCTCTTGGTATTTTCTGAGGTGCTTTAAATTTTCAGCGTAAAAGAGACATTTGAATTATTTGATTTTAATTGTGTTTACCTAGAGGCCTATGGAAACAAGTTTGTTTGACACTTCTCAGAGTAAAAACACAATCCAGGAACAGTTCCTCTCTTCAATAAGAATTGGAATCAATGCAGATTTGTCTATAGAGATTTGCAGCTGTAAATGACTGTCATTACCAGGAAATATGTAGCTCATAACTTGTTTTTCTTGATAAAGTTAGAAGTTGACAGTTCAGGCTGTGAGATGTGATGTGGATTTTAAATAGGGTGCCCTAGGAGGAGAGCCTACAGGAGGTTTAGTGGGTGAAGAAGTATTAGCACTTTAGCTAGACAACTAAATACATTGGTAATCACAATTTTGGGTTAAATATAGGATTAACTTTTTAAAATAACTGATAGGTGTGAGGGACTTTATATTTATTGTCTTCATTTTTTACTTGGGAGTATTTTAAAGACATTTTTAATGTACCCTTATTCAGACCAAACCAAACTAAAAATAAAAATAATCTCTGTTATGAAAATCTCTTGCTTATTGACACTTCTGGATCAGACAAGAGAGAAGTAGGTTCCTGTCAAATTTTCGGGAATGCTTGAGCTGTAGCAGCCACAGTTCACTTTCTCTTTGCTTCTGAAGCTTTGGGGCTGTTTTCTGACAGCCCTCGCAGCTTGTGCTTTGTGCACACACACGTTTTGATAAGAGGGAAAATCACCAAAGCGGGATAAGATGAATTTTGCCACGAGTGACCTTGGGTTCCTAATTGCTGGGCAGTGAAGAAACACCCCTTTGAAGTGCAAAAGACTGGGGACTGCACAAGTGGGAAAACAATCTCTGAGATATTTTTCATCGCACAAGTGGATCTGTAAGTGATAATCAAAGAGCTGGCTATTCGAGTGTTTCTTCTCCTCCCGTTCTTCTCAATGCTTCCCATTCTTGTGCCTCATTCCTCACGCCCGCTTTGGCATTTGGAGATGAATGCCACCTCACGTGGTGACAATGGGGCCAATTCAGGGCCCTTCTGCAGGACATGAGCCTGGATGTCCAGCTACACATAAGGGATCGATGAAATAGCCGTGAGTAGTGAATTTGAGACAGAAAGGTCACTGTCAGCACTTGGTGTGCTTATGCTAACCCGTTATGTTAGGAGAATAAAGTGGTGCATTAAGCATAATTAAATGTGAGTTTGAGAGGTTTCAAAGCAGAACCAGTTATTGTCCCTTAATTGGCTTGGTTGTGTTTTGTGTAAATGGCTCTTCAGACTGTGTTAGTAGCGGGATATTCTCATATTTTTGTAAGGTATTTATTCTCTTAGCAGCCTTACTCAGTCTTCATGTCAGCTTGCCAGTCTTTGGTAGCATAATTGTATTTATAACTAAGTTATTATATCTGTCTTGGTTATCAACTGGTATCTGCTCTAAAATAGAAAATATATATTTGGAAAAACAACTTCTGCAAAACCCTTTTTGGAAGAAGGTCATATCTGCTGTTTTGTAATAACTCGCAGGTATGGTTTTGTAATGACAGATGAACATAAGGGGGGCAAAGAAAAGAGAGAGATGAGTAAAAACTCTGTATGCTGATGGTGTCAGACCTGCATGTATGTTCATGTCTTGGCCACATGGATCAGGCTGTGATGCCCTCTTCCCTCGCTGTTGTCTTGGATTGAGCTCAGGGCCAGGAGAGCTGAGTTGGAGCACAACCAAAGCCTTGCACTCTTGGTTTCCCTGCTCCGTCCTGAGTTCACATCACGTGCCAGTAAATCTCTCCTGCCTGCTCTGCCCCACTGCTGTGACCTTCCCTGGCTCCTCACCAGCCTTGGGTCAAGAGGTTAAATCACAGAGGGTCTCCAGCAGGAGAGCCCATCATCATCCTCACAGCCCCACGGCGTCAGATTTCCCTTTGCTGTGCCTGTGTGAGGCAGCACTGCCTGTGCAGCTTCTTCTGTACATCTTCAGAGGCAGATGGGCTGCAAACTGCAATCTCCTGGACACCAGCTCCCTGTTACAAACTGCAGGCTTTCCTTTTTGGTTATTACTGATATAAATTGAACACCACTGTGCTGGGCACTGTAGGAATGGATAATAAATGGCGGTCGTTGTCAGAAAGAGTTACCGGTTCAGGTTGTTTTGTGGTAAGTGATGAGGCAATAGGCTGCTAATGCACAAATTGCTCAGGCACAGGGGAAATACTTAAGTACTACTGTCATGATGCTTTCTATGCTTAATTTGCTGGCATTATTATGTCATACTGGTGAGTTCATCACCCTCTCATATTGCTCTGTGTTCGTAATGACCGAGATAATTTAATTTGTGTACCGTTCTTTGAAATGATTTCATATTCACGGCGTATTCTAAAAAAGAAAACACAGAGAGCAGAAATGCTGACTATTGTTTGGGAAGGTTGTTTACCTCAGTTTTCAATAATGGCAGATAAAGACATTTATTACACGCATTCAGCTGGCTTTTCTCACAATGAGAGGTTATTCCTTTAGTACTGTAGGGTAAGGCTTTAATTGCATTCATCATACATGGCAGGGGATTGGCTAGGATGGCCTCTGAGGATTAAAACTGTTTATCTGAGTGTGAAGGAATCATTTGGTGATCTGCCAGAGCACTCTTGTTGTGAGGGGAGGTTTTGCTGTCAAGCTGAAGAGCCACTGAGATAAAGAGGCTTTCTGAGCAGTTACCTTGTGTGCACAAAGGCATCAGCTTAGGACACCTGCATCTCTAAACCCTTGGCTTACCCAGTCTGCACCAGACCCTGGTGCTTACACATGAAACATCTGTATTCCAGTCCCCGGGGCCGTGTTAACATTCTTCCTTATCATATTACAAATACGTGGCCAGAGCTGGTTTTGGACTTTATTTCCGTGGTTTTTCTTCCTCAGCTGATAAAGGCAGGTCTCATCCAGTGCTCAGGAACTGGTAACTCTTGCTGGTTAAACAGGAGCCCCATGCGCAGATGATGCCACATCCATCATCTTCTGGAACTTCATGAGTTACCCAAAAGTGTAACTTCAGTTGAGACAAACTGATCATGCATTCAGAAAAGACCACAAAAAATGCATTCTTTAGAAAAAAAAAGTTAAATGCCTTTTTAATGGAGGAAAACAGCATTTTGTATTAAAGAGTTTTATAAACTTAATAAATGCGAACTTCTTTTATTGAATCCTGCTGACAGACAAGTAACTTAAATCTTTCTATGCAGAAACCCTATTCATAGGAAGGCTCTGCAACAGTGAGAAGTCAGGCTCTTGCATCGCCAGCAGAGCCTCACTGGAAAAATATTATTTCATTTATGAATTTATACTGCGTCTCTGATGCACCGTGTAAAATTAACTTTTATCTCTAGACAAGATCTAAAACGTTTCCAGCAGTTCACTTGAAAGGATGGGGAGAAAGAACTGTGTGTTAACTAAGAAGATGACATCTTGCCTGAGGCGGTCTGCTTTTCTCCTGGCTCTAGGAGGAATTCCCTGTCTCCTAAAGGTCTGGTTCTTTGTAAGTGTTTTGTTTTCTTTCTTTCTCTTTAAAAAATATGTAGCTGTGGTCTCCTCAGATATTTTATGAGTCCCAGTTGCCAAAACAAAACAAAAAAAAGAATAAAAATAACCCCTATTCCTGGATAAGGTGAATCACCTGTTAGCCTGCCTCATCTCTGGCTTAAGTGCAGCGTTTGATCCGTGTGGCTCTGGGGAGTGTCCTGATCCTGAAACAACTGCAATCCATAAGAACAAATTGATCTGGCTTTAAAACATGGGAGGTGATGTGTCTCACAAGTGCTTCTCGTTGGGAAAGCGATAATCCAATACTGTTTCAGCAGCACTGCAGAGGCTGAGCTGCCCTGTGTCCCACAGAAGGGATCCCACACCTGTGTGCCCCGAACAAAGGGATGTGGTGCTCCCAGCTCCCTGTACCACAGGGCTCAGCTTTACAGGGGTATTTATGGACAGTGAAATACCATCTGCTTTATGAACTTGGAGAACAGTGGATGGCAAAAAATCCTCGGCTGTTAGCAACGTAGTTTTCCATGGAAAAAGTGAACAAGTTTCAAGTGCAGTGTGGGTTCCCTGTTTAAAAGGCCGTCCCAAGGCCCTGGATTTCCGAGTGTGCCTCTAATCACAACCCTGATGCTGCTTTGAAAGATCATCATGGGAATGTCCACAAATAACCATTTCTGCCTAAATTAAAATATAAATGGACTCGTAGTAAACGCTGTCATCAACTTCAATGCTCAAAGTGCTACTGAGCTTTAATGTGTTTTCTGTCCACTTAGGCAGGAATTCTGCTCTGATTCATTCTCAGGTGTAATACTTGGCCTCCACATCTGTTTTGGAAGTCCTCATGTAGAAACTGATCCTGAGCTCCTAAAAGTCTTAGGATATCTGATATCTATCTTATTTTACTGATTTTTAATGTCAGTGATTGTGGGGTAAAATTAGTTTCCTTTTATGCCACAGAAAAAGTTCTTGACTAGGAGCCCTGTGCTGTTTTTCTTGAGTTTGTCTTCCATGAGGACTTTCCATGTCCATTAGGTGAGCCTAAGGTTGTAAGAGTGTGGGAATAGGTCCCTGTTTCAAATCTTGATGCCTCCAAGGGTTAAATAAGTGGAATAAATGAATGAGGCAGGTCAGCAGAGATGGGCACAACCACGATCACAAATTGTACATGTCACTTGTGTGTGGAAAGAGTAAAAATGTTTGGTGATGATGTGGTAAGAGCTGGAAACGTGTAGGAAGATGGAGACGTGTAAGGGAAAAATGGGAATCAGGAGTATCTATACTTTTTCTCCCTTGTTCTTCTGTAGTCCTTAAATCTGGCACTTGAAAGGTCTCTCTCCTTCCTCAGGTGGTGTCTGGCTGTGTATTTGTGTAATAGGTTTATGTAGCTTTGTTTAAAATAGGGTCTTATTGTTGGTATAATCATTAGAGAAGCCAAAATTTTACAGATCTCCAGAGATTTCGTTGAAATTGGGAACAGACATATTTTTTTAAATTTTATTTTTAATCCCAAATCAGAGGAATTCCAGCTTCTGGGGTTACAAAAAGCATCATTTGTAATTCCTGTGCAAAATATGCCAAAACAATACACTGGAAGCAAAATTATTTTACTTAGTCACAGTCTTAGTGTCATGAGTTAGATTTTAGAGAAGGTGGTAGCAGAAATGTTGGCATACCTTAAGTCAATTTTAAGCACCAAAGGATGAAAAATATTCCTGGCCTTGGGGAACCTTCCTGTTCCAGTGTTGCTGTTCAGCATGGTGTGAGCTATTCTCCCTGTGAGAAAGGCTTCCCATTCAGAGCAGGAATAAGAATGCATGAAATGAAGTGAAAATAATTACTTCCATCACCTCATAAGATTTTATAGTAATAGGTATAAACACTTGTCCATCACAGAGGTGTTGCTTTTAATTTTGAAGAGTGTGCTGCAGATACTAAACCGTGTGTTCCTTTTGGGGTGAAATGGGACTATCACAGGGATGTTGCTTTTCACGTTGAAAAGTGTGCTGGAGATAACTAAACCATGTGTTCCTTTTGGGTTAAATGGGACTATCTCAGAGATGTTGCCTTTCATGTTGAAAAGAGTGCTGCAGATATTAAACCACGTGTTCCTTTTGGGTGAAAAGGGGCTATCTCCATTTTTGAACCACTGCTTTGAAGGAGACTGTTTTCCTTGAAAGCTTTGTTGATCTTGCAAGACTAAGATGTTTCAGCATGTCCCTTTCTGCTGGAATCCTTTGGTGCATGAGGTGATGAATCCAACTTGGGAACCTCTGTCTTGGCATTTAAGTGAGTCCTGGACGTTTTCCAAGCACCTCCAGAGCCCATCCTTCCTTAGGTTACCTATACCTTAGGATCTCAGAGGAAGTTGTGTTAGCTGTATGTCTGTGAACCAAAAAGCCATTAACTGCAAGGGTCACAGTGTTAATGGAAGGAATAGTCTCCACTTGCCATTATCTTGGAAACGTTCTGTGGGAAACAGGGAAACATAACACTCGCTCCCTTTTTTCCGTAGGTGGTTTCTAAATAGGTGACCTCAGTGTTCTGTGACTAAATAGAGAGATTAGATGCAAATACAGCAGCCAACAAAACTGAACTTGCTCAAACTGCTGGTGGAGAGCCGTGCTCCATTATATGGCCACTTTGGTAGCATCAGGTCAAATTCCTCTTGGATGAGTAAAGGTCACAGAGATTGTGTTGCTTAATTGCCCAACTTTCTCTTTGTACTCTCTGTTCTTATCTTTCTTGGGCTCCAGGAGACGAGCACTCACTCTCTCTGGGACTTGGCTGTATGGAAGGTACAACATGGAGGCAAGATAAAAGGAAAATTTCAGATTATCATGGCACTGATATACTGACCAACTAAATAGAGTGTTTAAAAATGCCCAGAAAATAGTGGAAAGCATTAAAAATAAAACATGTAGCTTTCTTGAAGATACACACGTTTCCTTAAACAGAACATGAGTATATTCTTTGGGTAATTTTTATTCAGGATTGTTGTCAAGCTGCTTCATGTATCATAAACTCTTTTATTAAATATTAATGCTTCTTATGACCTCAGTTTTGACTTTTGGATAGTCTTCTGGAAATGTAGAAAGAAATATAAAACATAAAAGTAGTTCATGATACATGGTATGAAAAAGTTACTCCCTGACAGAGAAGTAAGGTGACATTATATCAGAAAATTGGAGAGGATCCTACACAAGAAAGTTTAGATTTTCTCTTTTTGACATCCAGGTTGCATTTGGTATCTGTCTAGATATCCCCTACACATGTAACAATTAACAGAGGTGCCAAAAGCCAAAAAGGATAAGAGGAGAGTCCAGACTAAAATTTTAAAGACATTATATGCTGATGTATTTGTTTTTTTTCTTAAATCTCTTCTTACATTTTAGGCTTGGGTACTTCTTAAATTGGATTGGATTTAGGACAAGTCAATGTGAACTGAATTATTAGCCTTATGTGATAGATTCAGTGTGGATGTGAAAAGTTTAATTGATGCTTGAAGTTTAAGTTTCTTGGTCCAAAGTAGCACTTTTAATACATTTTTTTTAATAATGTGCTAAAGATCAAGACAGTCTTGATAGTCTCTGTTCAGCTTCCTGCATTTGTCTCCATATTACTTTAAAACTGTCTTAGAACTGGGGTAAATTAACTGATTGTGACTTCAGATTAGAATGCATATGCAAAAGCAGATGATAAAGCATTAATTAAAACTACACATATGTATATGTAGGGAGTTTATCTAAAGCATAGTTCCAAGAGGATTCTAAAAGAGTAACATGTCCTTTGGGGTTTTTTTGAGCCTAAACTGGGTCAGAGTCATCACCGATGACGTTGTTCCCAAACCTGTATTCAGAGCTGAATGAGGCACAAGCGTGCTTTTTGATAATCCTGGTTAAAAATACCTTTTGTGCATGCTCATAAGGGTCCTTGGGGCACCAGGAGGCTGATGGAGAGGCAATAAACCCAAGGCCAGATTATACCCAAGGCACTGTGAGGTCTGGCCAGCTTTGCAGATGTGCTGGCAATCCCAGGATGATGTGGATCTGAAGTTAGGGTGAAGCTGTTGACAGCACCACTTAGTGCTGTTGCTTGATTGCACTGATGCACGAGAGATCCAGGTTTTGATCAAACAAAGAGGAGAAGAACTGCTCTCGTGTTTAATGTTATCCGAGATGGCTCTATCCATTTCACCTTTGGCTCCAGTTATTTTGGGTCCTACAGTAATTCGCTTTTCTATTTATTTTTTCCTCTTCATTCCAGTAAGATGCATTAGTGATCAGAGCCACCCTGCTGTGGAAAATATCTGGCCAAATTCTGCTATTGTCTTTGTCAGCTGTCAGGTTTTTTTTTCCTAGTTTCTTTCCAAATTGCACTATTTCTTTTCCCTTTCCATATATTAAGCACTCCAGTTGTTAAAATTGCAAGTGTCTTGACCATTTTATTCCTGCACTGGGAACGTGCTGCTTAAGGGACGTGCCACACGTTAGGCTAAGACCAGAAGACACTTTGGGGAAAAGCATTAGACCGTTCTCAATTACAATTAAGACAGAAGACTGAAATTGCAAACTGAAACCGTTGCTGAAAACCTTGCCTTCAGTTTGACCCCCATCATATGGTTTCTTATTTCATTGCACTAAACCAAAATTTGTCACGAGTCCAGTTAAACAATTTTGCATATTTAAAAGCCCCTGCAAATTCTTACAACAGCTTTCTTGTTTTCTTTGCTGCTGTTTTTGATTTGTTGTCCTATAGCTGAATGTTAGTCCTTTTAGTATTTTGATTCATAATTTTTTTTTAACAGAAAGCTGCATTACAGCTTGGGAATAAAATCACGTAGCTTCACCCAACTTTAATTGTAGAAGGGAAAACAGACTTGAGGTGTTTGTGCCACATTCATATCTGTGAGTTCTCTCTTGCTGTGCATGCCCAATAGGAATTACATAAACTTAACCAGCAAAATTGTTTTCTGTCTTCTCAGGTGAATAAATACTGTTCATTAAGATAAATGATTAACTCGCTGTTATTCATTGCAAGGGAAGAAGAATTAATTTAATGTTTTTTACATTGCTGATTTCATAAATAATATCCATGCCAGTTCATTTTTGACTCTTTACAAGATTTTAAACGTTTTCTCCATTCCTCTGTAAAATATCCTTTCTCACTTATTTTGTCTTCTGTGATCCTAAGCCAGCAGACTTTGTCTTCTTTTAAGGCTGGAGGTTAATTTGACAAGGCATTTCTTCGTTCACGTTTCAAAGTCTTCTATCTGATTTTTCACATTGTGGAAAGACTTTGAACTTCTCTTGGAATGTCAGATCTCTAAAAAGACTTCAGGGAACCCATATTTTTTTTGCTCTACTTCAGGGGTCGGGGCAATAAATGATTTTTAGGCCTTTCTCTGAAGGCTGCCCAGCTAATTCCACCCACTTCAATCACAGTGGCCACGAGTCTCCACTGGCTTCCCTTCCACGGAAAGGGGGTGACCTTTTTGACTGATGTGTAAATGAAAGAACAACGCGCACAAAGTCTGTCAAAAGTGTTTGTGTCCAGCCACCAGAGAGCCTTTCCTGGGCTGATCAGAGGGAGAAGTGGGGAGTGTAAAGCCACTGCTGAGGCAGCTGCTGGGAATTCCAGTCGGTGAGGTGTAGTCTTGGTTCCATACCTGAGTGTTGTAGTTTTCTGAAATTCTTTTTTTAGGGAATTTTCTGTGAACAAGAGAAATGTTTTTGTAACTGTAACTTTGTTCTTCATTCCTTTTCCTAGGAGGGACTTCTTCTTGATGTCCCTCTGCTCTGACCAATGTGGTTGAAGAGGTTTGCCTTTGTTTCACCCATCAAATTGGTCTGTGTAAAAGAGTATAAAAGGGAGACACATCCCAAAAACAAAGGAGTCATTTTCAGCCTTCTGAATCTCGGAGTCTGTGTCGCTGTGGTGTAAAACAGCGTCAGTGAGGTGGATCAGTGTGTGCTGGGCTTTCATAGCCCCATCACAAATATTTTGTAGGTGCTGTATTTTGTAGTTGTGAAAGCATGTGACAGGATAACTACTAATAGTGATGTACTTCTCTAATCTGTGTTTTGTGACATGGATCTTCCATCTTGTCTCCAAAATGGATTTTTTTTTTAATATATTATCTGCTGTGTTTTTTTGCTGTACATCTCTGAGACCCAATAACCCGGAGAGAATTTAGTTTAAGACAAAAGAGTGACTCCTGCAGCAAGTGGAGCCTTCTCCCATGTAAGCTGTAATTGAGGTTATGGCATGGCACACTGCCTTTGGCAGGGTTCTCTTGCTGAGAAACTCAAACCATTCTTTGGAGGCTGCTGCAGTGTAAGCAAAATGAATTAATTATTAGAGACATAGGAAGAATTAGAGGAAAAGAAAATGGCTTCTGGAGTGAAATATGACATATTGACTTTGGGAAAGAGAGAGGAGGAGAGTAAACAACTTAGCAAGGAATAATCCACTTTCAAGCAGCTAATGACACCTTAGCAGATTTGCAGGAGTTATTCTCTTGGTTGGGTTGGCTCTCTACAGGCTGTCAAATGTTTCTTGGAAAACTAATTTTTGTTACCTAAGTCTTTCCATGGATTTAACTGTGATGCTCTGTTAAGGGTCTTGACAGGTATCAAGTCACGAATATTACAGCCTGCGAGTTGGTTTAAAATATATTTTTGAATTAATGGCAAGAGCTCTCACCTCAGGAAAAGAAAACAAGTGGAAAAGAAAGAAACAAAACATGTGTTTTCATAAAGTTGAGTAAAATACCTGCCTGATTAAAAAACCTTTTCAAGTTTAATATTTAAAGAACATGGAATATACTCTTGAAGTAAATCCTCACAGGTGTGCCTCTTCATCATCTGTTAAATCAAGCCTTTCTTCCACAGAGGTACACAGCACTTCAATTTTGTGGTTTTTATTACGATCTGCTTTGAAAGAATGTTTGTTTAAAGTAGTGGATGGTCTCTGGGTGAATTTAGGTCCATACAGCAAAATAACCAACCTATGCTTGGATTTTTGTGCATCTGCTCATGTAACTTTATACCCTGTAGAGATGGCAAGGAGAAGGGACTTTTTGATGTGTATAATACATAGCAAACTTGCCCTTCCCTCATTTTTGCCTGTCTTGCACTTCATCACTTTGTTGTTTACCTTTTCTCTTTCTTTTTACAGTTTCATTTTTAGAATTGTTGAGCTCCATTATTTTGAACAGACATCAGTGGAGCCATTATGTTTTACTTTCTGAGGGTCAAGGAATGCCGTGGGTCTCCCTTCACTGACAAAATCAATTTTTTTTTTTTAATCTTCTTTGAGTTTCCTCACACATTTCCTCTATGTCGTGTTTTTTGAAAACATTCCCCTTGGGTAGCATGGGAATGCTCTGGGTGTAGCACAGGTGGATCCGATCAGTTCAGTCTCTTTGCTCTGATAAAGGAGAGTAAACCTGGTATTGTTCAATTCTATTCTGCAGCAGTCCACAGGAACTGATGGTCATAGATGAACCCACTGCCTCTGTGCTTAGGGCTTTAAAATGTGAGAAAGGATTTGCAAACATACAGTTAGGTCACAGATTTGCCTGGTGCTTTTAGGAGTTCACAGGAGTACCCTTATCTCTTTGTTTTACTTATTAAAGCAATTTTTAAGTAGGAGAAGGGCGCATCTCTCCAACTGTCATCTATATACAGCTATAGTTTCTACCCTGTGGGAAAATCTAAGTTTGTCAGAAAACAGTAAAGAGTAAATGTTGTTCAACATATCAAAGATTCTACAGGATAAAACTGCTTGTGGTGGTATGAAATCTGAGTAACTCTGGTAGTTCAATAGTTCAGAACCACGCTGGAGCAGCTGAGAGAAGAGAAAAAATTTCAAGACTCTTATCCTGAAGTTAAAAGGTGGATGTTAAATTACCACCCATTCCCAACTTCTCTTTCAGGTCGGTA
Organism: Cyanoderma ruficeps; assembly: GCA_008694505.1. Classification (NCBI taxonomy): domain Eukaryota; kingdom Metazoa; phylum Chordata; class Aves; order Passeriformes; family Timaliidae; genus Cyanoderma; species Cyanoderma ruficeps. Next base: position 5,048,101 of record VZDJ01000052.1, read on the forward strand.
TATGAGTTTTGTTGAAAGTCAGTTGGACCTGTGCATTTGGAAAAGGTACCTCTAACAATTTCTGAGATGGTTTAACGTGGAGACGTTATAAATTCTCGTATTAATCTGTTCAAGTTGGGTTCAGATTGAAATTCAGACTGATTGAAGAAGGGAACGCTGATCTCTTAAGTTCTTTCACCATTTTTTTTCTTTTAATATGCTTGATATTTTTATAACAGACTCCAGCTTGCCTTTCTGTGCGTGGTGCTGACACCCTGAATTGAAAATTATGGCACAGCTCAAGGATGAGATCGATTGAAGTGCTTTTTATTACTGACTGTTCCCAGGCAAAATGTTTTAAGCAAACTGCGTAATGGAGGGAAATTACATTATATGGCGTGCTGGCCTTAAAGAGATCTTTATATTCTGCCTTCTGATAAAACAGGAGTGCATTCAAATGAGTAATTGCAGTGCGTATATAAGGGGGAAAAAAAACATGTTTTGACCAATTAAATGAATGAAACTGAAAATCCACAAAATTGAGTTGGTTTTTAAGTTGTTTGGTAGAGGACATCCAGTCTGTTGGAAGGCTACTAAAAAGCTCCAACTTTTAAATTCGGAGGAGCCTGAAAAGCTGGCAGGTACAAGCAAGCAGCTTTCGAGAAGCCCTTTGTGTCAAAGCACCCGTGTCATGGGATTGGAAACAAAGTTTAAAGGTTGGAATCTCCCACAGCCATCTACAAATCAGACCAGTTTTGAAAAAAGATGTTGCTGGCTGTAGTGGATCAGGCTGAAGATGTGTTTAGGCCAGTGTTATATCAGGCATCCATGAGAACATTCCCAAATCCCAGATAATTAACCCATTTTCCAGATATTTGTACCAGAGACGTCCTTGGCCAACAGCAGTGTTATTTCCCTTACAATAAAATTACTCAATTTTAGTTTCCTGAATATTTATTGTTGCTTTTGGGCTCTCGTAATGCTTCACATTTGAGTATTCTGTCACTTTTTTCATTCTTTGATTGCGTGTTTATTAGAGAACCTTGTTTCTGTTTGGGGTTTTCTTCAGCCTCCTTGCAGCCTGTTATATGTGACTGTGGTTCTTGCACATGGAGAGCAACTTTCACTCCATCACCTTCTCCAGGCCACTCAAGTCATTATAATCCTTCACCATAACTTTTTAAAGTAATTATTGTTAGGGTTGACATTTTAAAATATTTAATGTTAGTTAATGAAAGAGAGTGGGGTTTTTTTGTTTGTTTTGTTTTGGGTTTTTTTTTCTTAATGGTTGCTGTGTGTTGGTTAGGGCTACGTGCTGAGTTCTTGGAGCCCTCTGTGGGGTTTGAAGGAGGGGAGTTCTGTGTTAAGAGAAGAGGGTGGTGTCCATGTGTTCATATAAACACAGGGAATTACCTGCTTGCTGCAGGGGTGTGTAGAGCTGCGTTTTCTTTGTTTTGATTTGTCTATTTTTACCACTCCAAGGTAATACCTTTGATCTGTTGCTGTGGTTGGTGTTGCACCCAGGAAGCAGCCAGCTCTCTGTTCTCCAGGGTGAGCTGTGCTGCTCCGAGGAGAGAGGTGCATCATTTACATCCAAGCACCCTTCTTTTCTTAATGCAGTGCTGCTGTTTGTATGGTCAGATAGCTCATGTTTCAAAGGACAGCACGCTGTGGTTCATTTCCATCTGTTTTGCACCGTGCCTGTTTTGCTTTGCATCTGCCTCAGTGTAATTTGCTTTACGTTTGCCTGGACGTGTTGGTTGTCAGAGAGGCAGGCGTCCCTCTTGATGCAATTACGGCTTATCTTTTGGGATAGCAAACCTGCTGTGGGGCCAGGTAGTTCTGAGGGCTGGCAGAGATGCACCAAAACCTCCCTTACAGCACAAGCTGTCCTTTCTAGCTGACATTGAATAGCTCACACAAGAACCTGCCTTGATTTGAGTGCAGTGATAGCAGAGAGGTCAGTGACATGTGTGGGCCTCTTCCTGACCCGACTCTGCTTCCCTCTCCTGCCTGGCGTGTGTTTGGACAGAGTTGATACAAACCTCACAATCAGCTCAGAATTCCTCTCTGAAGTGTTGAACTTCAGTCACCTGTTGGTGACTCGGTCTGCCTGGGTTTGTGAGAATAGATAACAGGCAACTAGACATTAAAAAAAAGAAAAAGAGTGGGTTTTATGAAATCTTGTAACAGCTGATGATGGTTTATGTGAGAAGAGTAGCAGGCGAAATGGGAAAGGGTAAAAACACACTGAGGAAAGGGAATGCTTGCCTACAATTAATTAAAACAGACCTCAGCCGTTCTCATAGCTGTCTTCCTCATCCCGTGATACTTCTCTGTTCATGACAGATTGCCTCTGACAAGGAGATGGTGTGTTGTTTCATAGATAAACTCTTTTTTCAAAATTTAAAGTATGTATTTTTTAAGGATTTCTTGGTTTTGTTTTGTTGTGGTTGGTTTGATTTTTTTTTCAGGTTTTTTTTTTTTTTAATTTTGGTCATGATGGATAAGGTGCCGTGGCTCTGGTTCACCAAAGCACTTAAGCATGAGGGGCTGAAGAGCCCTGGTGAGCAAATGGCTGATAAGGGAAGTTCTTTAGCTGGCTGATTAAAAAAAAAAAAAAATCCATTTTTCCTTTTTCTGGTATCTTATTTTCCTGCCAATTGCCATGGTTTTTACACTAATGTTCCATATAACATTAGGATTAGAAAAATAGCTGTTCAAGCCGGTTTTGCAAGACAATTTGGAAGAAATTAGTGCCACCGAGCTGCAGAACCACGCACTTTCCTTCTCGATTTGCTTGTGTTGGACAGTTTGAAAATTGGTCACCGGGCCCTGAGGATACCTGCACATATTCACTCTGCTAATTTTGGGACAGGCACGTTGTTAGAGCACAGTTGGGCTTTACCACTTAGGTGGAACAGGCTGTATTCAGCGAGGCTTCCGAGCCCTGTCCTGCTCGGTGGGGTTGAGGATGTCATGCCTTGGTGACCAAGCTTGAGAGGATCTTCGTTTGCCTTTCACTGTGGATTTATGGCCCTCGGCCAAATTGAGTTCTCCTGATGCAATCTGTGCATGGGCGTGGAAGCACAGATAGAAGTTCTGGCTTCCCTGTAATGGGATAATGGAAAGTCTGTGGGGAACGGGGCAATAATTTCCCCATTATGAATGGGGCTAAGAAATGAGTTTTCAGTTCCATTAATGTAAGTCTTCTCGATGCCCACTCAATTTACTGTCGGCTGCGCCTCTGGGTCTGCTCTAAGAAATGCTTCTGCACATGTCTGGACTGATTAAGATTCATATAAAAAGATGCTTTCTATATGAAATGCATTTTGGCACTGTATTGACATTGGAATATATTACTCTCTTAGCCTTTAACAGTTGAACAAATTTAAATGAAGTGATGGCTCGTTTTTACAAGGTGATAAAATGAACATAATTGGGTTAATAACTTAATCTGGGAGCCTGGAATTAGATTACGTGTACCTGTATGCACAAAATTTGATTAGAGAAAATCTGATTTTCCATTCCACTTGCTGCTTGTGTGACCTTTGGTTATTCCATATCACTGCCTAGAAGGAGCCAGTTTGGACCAGCCACTCCAAATCTGATGGTGTCACCCATTCCAACCCCAACTGCTTTTTGTCTGTACTGTTTTCTTCCTACAGGACATTTGTTTCCCTTTAATATTGCTAAATAAGCTTCCTGTAGAAATGTCACAAGAAGAAAGGTTTAGGGCTGCTTTGGCAGGTGACTCTCACAATTATTTCCCAATGGAAACAAATCAAATTGGCTGAGATGAATTTTGGGGATACTGGCAGTGGTTAGTTCGGCTATTTGTGGGATTTTGGGGGTTTTTTTAAGGGGTTTAATGTCAGTTTGTCATTGCAAAGAGCCCCACAGTGGAGTTGATTGCGGACACTTGGTCAGTCCTTGAGCCATCTGCAACTTCTGTCACCAGGACTTTGGGAACAGAGCAAAAACTGCCAGAAGCTACTCCTGGACACTAGAATTACTAACCCTGCTTCCTTGCCTGGCTAGAAGCTGCAGTAACATCACTCCCTGCTTCAAATAAGTCTGTCCATTGACAGAAAATACTAAATGTGATAATAATGCGCAGCTCGTTGAGTCTTGTGTACAGACTCATAGGCAATGGTCACTTCAGTGTTTTATCTCACTAATTGTCACTTGACCTGCATGTTACTAGTTGTGTCGGTGTGCTTCCATCACATTCTGCTTTGTAGCCACCCCTTTTCCCTCCTAAAATATTAAAATACTGCCCTGGAACCACTGGGTTGTATTTGTGACATGTGCTCATGATATGGCATAATAAATGGCTTCTAATTGATTTATTACCCTTTCAGGTTGGAACACTTATGTACAGCTAATTTAAATGTTGACAGCAGATGAAAAGCTTAAATACCAATTGTCGTTCCAGGAGAAAAGTTGTTTTAAATTAATCACTTAAAATTCAGATTTAATGTAGTCAAGTTTAGCGATTGAATAGACTACTTAAATAGAGCATCAAATTAATAGATCTGGAAGTCTCTAATGTTGGAATGAACAAATTAAAGCATCAATGCTCATTATTTCACCTTTTAAGGATGAACCAATGTCGAAGCTGAACGAAGGCTGGCAAAAGTTACTTTTTTTTCTAGGACACGTTCATTAGCCCTTTGTTTTATTATCAGGAGGTGCAGCAGCCCTTCCTCTGCGTGATGGATTCTGTTTTCAGGGCTGTGTGCCTGGGGTGTGTCAGGGTGGTGTGAATCATCCACGTGCTGGGTGAAGTTGATCCCCACACCTTGATGATGAAGGTTATATGGTAAAGGTTATATGTTGAAGGTTATAAGGTTATAGTTCAGCTTATGTCCTAATATGGGTGAACTGTTTCCTTCTGTCCCAGATGTTTTCCTGCCCGTGGGTGTGTGCTATTAGCAGTTTTATTCAGTAGAATCTGTGGCAGTAAAATACAGTGTGGTATTTTTCACTTCTGGTTATAGTTTTTCAATGGTTTTTTCTTGCTTAAAGTTGCCGTGCAAACTTTATGTGTGTGTATCCTCTGTGATAAAACAAGTTTGCATTGATTACAGCATCCTTGAAAGTTCAGTCCAATTTGTAGTAAATGTTTTTATTGTGCTTATTAACAGATAGTATATACTCCTGGTATTGTATTATAGTATTATGTCTGTCATTGTAACACCTACAAGGGAATGCAGATGAAATTATTAATCTCAGAGTTTCAGACATCATCTTCATGATATCTCTGAATTCCTTCTCCTATACAGGATTTTATTCCTAGTATAGTGTCTTCTGTGTAAACACATTGAATCTCAGATTTTAAGAAATGATTGCTATCATGCCATCCTTTTAAGAAATGATTGCTATCATGGGCTCTTGACCAATGATTGCAGCTGAAAATCTGAACCAAGTGTTACCTTGTCTAAGGCATGGACTGTGAGTGTGCAGAAGAGAATGTAAGGCTGTATTAGTTAAGTATTTGCACTTTAAATGCTTCTAGACATGTTTTCTGAGAGAAAAACTGTCACGGAACATAAAATAATCCATATTTAAGAGGTGAAAACAATTTAGGGGCACAGAAAGAATTGGTCTTTTTTTTACAGAAGAAAAGACTCAAAAGATTGTTTTCCCTGTAGAGGAAGGCATAGAAAACATCAAGTAGTTGTTATATACAATGACACAGTGGGGAGAACTTGGTTTGTTTGTGGTGCATGAAGAAAATGGGAGAAGTTTAATGAAACTGAACAAGCCAAGGAAATCAACAGCTGACATAAAAAGTGTGTAATGCTTGATTACTTTACAGCTCTAAAATATTAAGCCAGGTCTTTAAACTAAGTACAAGCAGAAGGTGGAAGGTGAGGTGCTGGGATTAGATCTCTGTATGTCAATACTTAGCTGTGGAAGGAAAAGCCTCTCATGTTACTTGGTGTTCAGTCAAATGAATGAAGCCGGGTTTCCTCTGGGGGTGTGTCCTTTGTCACCTGAACATCCCCAGCGAATTAACAGCAGCTCCTTTTCTTTCTCCTGCCCTGGACTGCTCAGGAGACCCTTTGCTCTGCGGGGTCAAAAGGCTTTGGCTTGGGTGAGGCATGATTTGGGCTGATGGGCCTAAGTGTGACGTGATGGATTGTCCCAGTGCTGCCAGACAGGATGCATGGCTGCAGGCAATGGCCTGATGCAGGAATGGAGGCGTTCCTTTAGGTCTGTCAGCAGGTGTTCCTGATACTCTGGGAGTTTAATTGGCCCAGAGACTTTCATGGCCTTTCATTTCAGTTCTGATGGAGTTGGCCAAAAGGTTCCAAAGTCACGTTTTGGTGATGGAAGAAGGGAAACTGTCGTGGCCAGAGCAGTCACATAAGCCTTTTTGCTATGTGAAACTAGAGCTAAACGAGTAAAACTGGGTTTTGGAAGTAATTTAAATAACCCTGCATCAGGGCAAAAGATGGAGCTGGATTACGTTCACGAAGTGGAGAAGACGTTTATCTTTAAGCATAATTTTATCCTTTAACTGTGTCCATCTGGATTTCGTATATCTTCCTTGGAAACATTTGGTATTGGCCACAGTTGGTGAAATGATACTGAAGAAGTTGAATCATGATCTTGTCTGGCAATTCCTGGACTGCTAAGTCTACCATGCTGTCCTCATTACCCTGATTAATACAGCATACAAATATTCTTCTTTTACTAAGTAATTTGATGGTCTGTGCTGATAATTTAAGACATTTTTATTCATTCCAGAATTTTAAACCCAACTTCTGTTGCAATTGAGAGCTGGAGTGGCTTGTGAAGGGATGGGAAAGTGCTGCCTTCCTTCTTAAATGTGCCTGAAGAGCAAACTGGAGCAGCCCTCCCTGACTTCTGAGTGTAGCATATGTTCTGTGTTGTTCCAGCTCTCCACTCTACAAAAAAAAGGGGAGAGCTAAAAGAGTTGCTGACAGACCAGCATAGTTTTTGTGGTGCGTGATATGTGCCAAACTTCCAGTGATCCAACAAAGCCATCTGGTTTCACATTTATCAAAGGTCAGTAGTTATGCATTCCAGCAGCACAGCTGAATTGATTCACTGACATGAAGGTAATTATGAGCTCAGGTCAGAGTGATGAAGGTATAGCAGTGAAAAATTCTGTCTTTTGGTGTCAATCCTTTAGACTGTCTAGACTGGACTGAACTGAAGTGTTGGTAAATTCTGACTTTTCTTCAGGGTATGTGGGCTTTGGTGTCCACCACACCATCCAACTTCTGAGAGAAAAGCTTTGACTTATTAGAACTATATCCATATAATATAGGGTGTTTTTTAGCAAAAGTTCTTGAAATCAAAATAAAAAACTGGGAAACTTTAAACATGGCTTTGGAAAGGGAAGGAGTGAAGGATCTGGTACGTGTCTTTCTGACACAAAAACCAATAAAGCACCTCTTGATTTGGGACTTGGTTTTAATGGTTCAAAGCATATAGATTGTGTCATTACATTTGTCTGTTAAAATTCATTGATACAACTAATTTTCAGGATCTTTATGAAACAACATTTTCTTGGTTAAATTTTCATTAGCTCCTCATATAAAAGCAGCAGAAACAGAGCAGAGTTTTGCTCCTCTGGTTCACACATTTGTCTCTAGTTAGCCCAGATTCTAGCTAGCACTAGAATCTTTTTATGCATAGTCTAAACTATGAGGTTATGTGGTTTGGAAGCAGCATCGCAGCCATGTTACAGTCTCTGCTTCTAAACAGAGATATTGTAGCTTCAGAGTGAAACGTGCCTTAAAACTGAAGGGATATACTTATATCCAGAAAGGATCCACCATCCTTGTGTGAGAGGTTGAGCTTAGAGGATCAGAAGTTCCTTGATAGTATTATTATTTTTATTCACTGATTTAAGGAATACAGACCCAAATGCATAAATTTGCTCTTCAGTTTGGATACATGTGCCATGTGCCACTTCTGTTCCTTCAGGAGAAAGGGAGAGAGAGAGACCTGTGACATAATAGTCTTTACTGTAGTTCTCACAACCAGGAAGGAAAGATCTTTCTTTCTTTATTGTTCCTCATCATCATCATCCTCTCAAGAGGAAGCTTCTACAGTCTTGAAGTTCACGAAGAACTATTCCCCCTTCCCAACTTGAACTCTTCTACGCAGAAGAACTTTTGCTAAGTCATCAGCATCCAAATTCTTCCCTTTCAACAAGAAAGCATTCAGAGGTATTGATTACTTTTCTTCCTTTCTTTTTCCTCTGATATGCTCTAGTAAGAAAAGTGAAATCTGTTGCGAAGGCTCATGTTTCCTCAGCAGATTCTGCTGCTTTCTGTGGAAACATATCTTATCATGCAGCCTACTTGAGCCCAAGAATGTTTTGAAAGACAAACACTTAGCAGGTAACCCATTTTTGTGAAAGACTATCCATCCCTCTGATCAAAGTTTTAACTTTGGCACAGAGTTTTCCAGCTGACAGCACTCACTTGCCATACTTTAATTACTCCTTCAGCAAACATTTTACAGGTTGGAAGATGTCTGTATAAAACTCCACCGGTCAGAACTGAGTGAAAGTTTTGCTATTGACTTCAGTGAGATCAGGATTGCATCTTTTAGCACTGTTAAGTGGAAAGACAGAAACTTTTCCTGTCAGTAACCATTAGTTGTGTAACAGCACTGGAATTATTACCAGAAATTTATTGGCCCAATAAATCAAAGTGGTTCAAGCTATTGAGGGCAGCCTAAAGGTACTGCTGGGTACAAACCAAGGGATCATGATTCCTTTCACTGTTTCTCAGCATTTATTTCTTCTCCCCACTTTTGGGAAGAGGCAAAGAGTAGGAAGAAGGAAGCCAATCCTGCACTGCAAAGCTACAATTCTATCACGATCAGTTTTTTACTGATTTAAAGCGAAACTATTAATCCATGGTTGAATACATTGCTGTAAAATATAGTTACTGAATGGTTTTGCTTCTTAGCTTTTACCTTTTCTCCATAAAATTTCTGCTTGATTGGCCAGGATTCAGTGAAACCTCTCATTAGGGCCCCATGGTTCGTTAGAGCTTAAAGAGGCATCGCTGAAAATTGAATTGACTGTGCTGTGATTCTCTAGCTGCTGTGGTTAGTCATGCTGCTCTGGTCTGATGTGATGCTGTGTCCTTTGCGTGCATAAATCTTCCTCAACTCCATAGTATGTGTTACGGAGTTAATTTGTTTAATATCTAAGCTCTGAAATGCAGGGTCAGGAAAGAAACTCTTTGTAGAATGTAAAAAGAATATAAACAGGGAATGCATTTCATTCTGAAATGCTTTCAAGAAATTACTTTGACGATCTGTACCAAACACCAGTTTTCACACTTGGGTTTTCTTCATTATCTTTTGATTTGAGAGATGAGACTGACAATTCCTTAGGCTTGCTACTGCCATTAGGCAGATTGATAGAGGAACAAATGCCATCACGAAAAATCAGCCTTTAAAACTTTTCTCCCCATCCCCCAATAAATGGAGTAATAAAGCATAATTATGTTTTTTTAATCAAACTTAGAGCCATGTTTGCCGGAGCATGAATGTGATTTGCATACGTAATTCGTTGACACTAAAACTGAGTCTGTCCTGATTTGAATCGCGAAATAAAATATATGGAAGGGGATGGGCTCTGATTTATGAAACTAATGACTAAATTGGTGAAAACAGCAACAACACAATTGTTTCTGCATGTGCAGGCACAGAGAATCCACAGCTATACCTATTAACATGTTTTTTTTGTGGAACAGGGAGAGGAGCCCATGACATGTGAAATGATGGCACAGCTAATAGTGGACCTTTGATCTGGAGTGATGGTGATGTGGCTCTGTTTGACCCAGGAACTGGTACCTTTTTGCCCTTCAGCCAAAAATCTGACATTTTACAAAATACTGCTCTTTTAAATGGCAGCATCAAGCTTTTTAAATGGGCAGAAATTCATTCTTTCAAGGAACTAACTAGGCCTTCCCTGCCTTGCTGTGGAGGTGCAGAGTACCTGGAGGAGGAGAAACACAGGATGGCTCTTCCTAAGAGCTGGGAGGAATCTTTTTGGTCTTCCTGTGTGAAAAGAAATATAAATTCATTTATTTTGTTGTTTTCATGCATAAATCACCTGCAAATTGGCAAGAGATGTGAGGGTAATGTGTGGCTGTAGGTACACAAGGGAGGTTTGGAGTTAGATGAACGTGTTTGAAGAGAGCTTGCAAGCCTCTGCTGTGGGTACCAGCATTGTTTAAGTTTGTTATGAGCAAGCCCCAGAAAGAATATTGCAGCATTTTTTTTTTGTCGGTGTCACATAAACTTGGGTTTATCTCAATAAATAGAGAGTAAGAAGCAGTGATAATCTCCATTTTAATCTATGTACTCTGTGAAATGAAACATCATGCAAAATTACTGGGTTTTGTCTCTGAGGAGCTAGAGCATGCTGATACAATGACATATTTAATCAGAAGAAATATATTTAATAAGACGGATTTGTGTGTCAAAAACTGCAACTAAATGACACAGGAGCTGCTTAGAGATACGAAGACAAAAAATTTACACTTTCTATTCCATTTCTATGAAATGAACATTTAAAGGTCAGGAAGAAAGGCTAGTATTTGCATTTAAATGGTGATATTTTAAGTTGAAATGCTGATTGCTGACCTCTGTCCTGACTCAAGTGGGTTTTTGTTTTGTTTTTGGGACTGGGAATAAGGCACCAGAAAAAAAGGGGAAAAAAAAAAAGGTCAAATTACTATAAATCAGTAAAACGTTACAACTAGTCTCAGCTTCTGTGTTATTACCACCTGTTTGCACATATTTGATCTTCATCAAGCTGTTCCGTGCTTTCTGTAGCTTTAAATAAAGTTTGGCCTCTAACCATAGCCACCGTAGGGTCCTCTGAAGGGGAAAACTTTCCAAATTCAAGGAATCTGAGTAAGAAAATACCACGGGAAAGTGCCAGCCCACATGTTCCAGCTCCTTGTTTTCTCAGGGCAGACACATTTCTCACCGTGTGCGTGAGACACTTGAGACATTTCTGCTGTTCACAGGTCTGAGGATCAGCCCAATACTCACTTGAGAGAGTTATGACATTTTCATTGTGCACTGCTGGTGCACAACGTGATGCTCCAGCTTTGGAGCCACACCAAAGCATCTCAAGGACTCAGGTTTGAGGGGAAACATGTTTGTTTTTTTCCTGCCTGCTCAGATTTTTACACTCATATTTTTGTACTCATATTTTTCTCTCTGCTTCTGGTGGGTGGGATGTTGGTAGCCTGTAGCTAGGTATCTCCGTGCTCAGCTCTGTGTGCCACTCTGCAGCAAGTGGTGCTTGCACTGCCCTGTGTGCTCAGGAGCCGAGTTTCTCGCATTAATTTGCGCTGAGTGAAAATATTCATGAGTAAAGATGTTTTTTTCCATTCTCCTCTTGTTCTGTGAGAGGGAGGTGTAGGCTTAGAGAAAAGATGAAGATACAGCTGTGACTTCTCTGTTGGTCCCAGTGATGCCTTGGGGAGGCTGACCTGAAACAGAGACTGGACAGAGCTAGAGAATAGAGCAGGTATTTATTGAAAGGCCTTCAGGATCCACCTTGGGCAGGACAGGGCCTGACCAGGGCTACACCCAAGGTGGACACAAAATGGCCACCAAATGGCTGACCGGTCACGAGGTCTCACGCTTTTATCAGTTTTGGTCCATTTGCATCTTGGGGTTTAATTGTCCAATTCCAACTTCAGGTTGTGAGGTCCCATCCTTCTTGTTCCTCCCTTCAGCCACCCTTGTTTGTACTTTTGGGCCTGAAAGTCCTTGATCTTCAGCAGGAAGAGGATTTGTTTTGTCTGCCTACTCTGTGAAGTGAGCACACCGGCACTTAATATGAGGCTCAGCACTGCACCCCTGGGCAGCACAGAGTCTGAAAACATGAAAGTTTAAACTTGAGGCATCACCAGCTTGGGCCAGGCTGTGTAAATACAGAAGTTGCAATCCTGAGATTCAGGACTCAGCGTTCTGGTGCTGACACCTGTTCTGTGGCAGCACTGCAGGTAAGACTCAGCTTGGTCTGTGTACCAAGCTGTTGAGAGAATTCTCACTTTTTGTCACACCACTTACAAGTGTGTGCAGAAGAAATGTTGTGTTACCTTCTGAGAACTGCCTCTGAAATGTCACCTGCATCATCTTCTGAGCTGTCAAGAGTGGCAGCAAAACTTTGACTTGTTTGTTAAAGAAGCTCCTTGCAGCAGGGGTTTGCTGAGTTGGAAGTAATGCAGTAGATGGGAGAAATGTGTGGAAAATACACAACCTGAAAGAGACTTAAAAGATGCTAATATTTAAAAAGAAACCTGCTATTCTTAAAACTTTGATAAATAACTCCGTATGTCCTTGCAGTATATTATACTGTAGGTATTCTCTAATTAGGTAGCATTTAGATTGCCTGTATATTTACTCTCTTTAAACATTGGCTATTATATATTTCAAATTTCCTAGAGAAAGGAGATTGAGTAGTTTCTAGTATTTCCCTGCTGGTATCTTCCTCAAAAATTCTATTGTTAAAACTACATGATTGTGACTTGTTTTTTTTTATAATTCTGAAATATGAAATACTCATGAACTATTTGAAGCTACCTGTCCAGACTGCCATCTGCACATAGTCAGAGAACTGGAGGGGAAAAAACACAACAGGAAAAGTTTTTATTACCCCTTGGTAATGATAATATCTTAAGACTTATTGGTAATAAAAATTTCAGCTAGAAATATGAGTTTTTAATTGATCCTACCCTATTAATAAATCATGTTCAGGGCTTAAAGATTCCCGTTCCCACAGACTTGAGCAGGGGTGAAGGGTCAGCTCTCCTTCTAACTGCTCGCCTCTTGGAAAAGGGAGAACTCCTTCTTTCTCAGCCCTCAGTTTTGGGCAAAACGAGGTATTGAATTTCCAGTTTGATCTGTGCTGCCTCATGAGTGACTTCCAAAGCTGCCGGGGCGACTCCTGGTTTTTTTCTGAGAACACTGCATTGCAGTATATCTTGGGCTTGAGGTGTCAATGTGTTTTTTCACTCAGAAACACACTTTGTTTTTTCAACATGACTTCTAGAGTCTCGCTGCTCTGGGAGAAACGTTTCTTGCCTCGTGTTGTTTTTTAATTATTGATCAGACTAATTATGATTGATACCTATCAAGGCTCTTCATTTTCTGATGTCAGTTTTGTAGTGAGCACCCCCTCTCCTAATGATGGACTTTTTCTTTCCTTATTAGTGCTGAGAGAAGCCAGAGCTCATGGCTGAGCAGTCAAGTAAGTTCCCAGCTTCCTGCACTTGGGTTCCCTAGTGTCAGAATTCTTGGAGAGATGCTGCTTGAGTTCTTGAGGCAGGAATGGTTTGAAAACTAATTAGTTTGCTTTGCATGTGTGGACCATTACATCTGTATGTAAATATAGTGATTATTTGACCTTTGGCTGTAAAAGGAGTCAATCCGCAGAAGAAACGTGGAATATGTTGATAAATATATTTGAGCTCTGCCACCTTTATTTCATCAAGGATTTGTCATTTTTTTTTGATTTTGGGGTGATACAGGAAAAGGTCCATGTTTTTTCTGGTAATCCATCCATCATGTCAGTGGCTGGAGCCACCATAAATGTTCTTATATGAGTAAGATTGACATGTCCTGAACAAGAACCTAAACTTAGTTGTACTTTTCAATTTTTGGGTATCCAGCACTTACTGTTGACCTTGGGCTTAGCCATTGAAAGGCGTTTTCTGGATGGCATTTCTATAGACCAACATCCTTATTGTGTGACAGGAGGTTACCTTGCTCTTTTTGAACAAGATGTGCTTGTAGACCTAAAATCTCTGTCTCCTAAAACATATTTCATATGTGCACACATTCCACTGTCAGGAAGTAACAACCTATTCTGTTTTAGCTGAGGAAGGTGAGACTGTTTGAAACTCAAGATTGTTGGTATAGAAGCTTCTAAATTCAGGGCTCATTAATCAATTTTACAATCAGAGCAGCAAAAATAAAAAGTGTATCATCTAGAGCTGTGATTATTTCCATCAACGACAGCAGTTTAAAATGTGACTTGTGTAACTAAGGTAGTAAGTAGGAAATTAAAAAAAGAAAAAAAATATTCCCCCGAGACGATAACATTTTAAATTGGAGGTGATATAACAAGCGGGAAGCAGCCAGGAAAACTTCTGCCTCTTGCTTTTTGCAGAGTGAAGAGTGAACTTTTGACATGCTGACTTAGATTCTTCATCTGAATTTGCTTAATTTGAGATACTCTAGCTTCATATCTTCTGACATCCACCCAGGACCCAGTTACTTCTGGCCAACTTCCTGAGTCACAAGAATCCTTCAAATTATCTCAACCAAATCCCCTTTTTTGCAGGCCACAACAGCATTTCACATTTTTACTGGGGACATTTGTAAGGGGAAGAAAATAAATTGAGTAATAAAAGTGAAAAGATAATTGTCAGGAAAGTGAAACAGCAAAAGAGGAAATGTGATTTAAACAAAAGAAGGAAAAATCCAGCTAGGAATTATTTACAATTTCTTTGGTCTAGTTCCATTAATGTGGAAACCAATTTGCTGAAGGAATGTGAACCTCCTGTGCTAGTCTGTGGAGAGAAGAAATAGCAGAAAACATTTTCAGTGCTGTGAGCCTGGTCTTGCTGGTTTTGTTTTGATTTCCCTAGTGCTAATAGCTTAGAAAACAGCAATAAAGATGGACTGGCTGCTGCCACATCTTATTAAACACTCCATTGTTGATCTGACCTGAATGAGGTGGCCGGGCAAGGTGGCTTCTCACATCCTCCAGAGTACAAAAGGGACCAACAGCCTCCTTACTTTTATGAAAACAACCCAAAGAAATAGTGAGTTGGTTTTTCTTGGTATCATATGGGAACAGCAAGGCAGGGAAAGAGAGTCTCAGTTAGTTTAACTATGGGAAGCTGCTCACAGCCAGAGATGGTGTTTTCAGGACAACCATTTTCTCTATTGTGTGCTTTTGAATGGTGCATTTTGTATTAAAAAGTATTTAATACTAATGGAGATTCTGATTTTTGTATGTCTTCAAGTGGTATTTTGGAAAAGACATGAAGTTCAAATTGTGCCACATGGAGGTAGAGTAGACCTGCCGTGACTCATCAAACATCAGTGAAGTCACTGACCTTAAATTTTACACATGTGATCCTGTTGAGGTTTTAAGGTTTCTATAAATCTTTGTTTAAATGGAGAACTTCCTATTGCTGTCCAGTACTTAAATATTCCCAAGCCTGGGAAAAGTTTAGTTAGGTGCAACATTCCTGTGGTTGCATAAGCACGAGCATCATCTGGAGCCAACACCACAAACAGCAGGCTGCATGCTTGGCTGTGTAATGATGAGAAATCTCATGATCTTCTTTGCAGTGATGTTTGGAAACCATAAATATAACAAAACATAAAGCTGTCACAGCACATGATGGTGGCAGCCTACTGAGAAGATAATCTTCCTGCAGTTAAGGTAGTTCAGAGTGGGTTTTGACCAGTGAGTGATTGTAAATTGAAGATGCAGCAGCAACAGGGACACATCAAATATCCAGCTGCCCTAAGATGTGTGTGCCAGGCAGTCACTTTTACAATTACCAACACTGCAGAGGTCTCATTTGCTCAGATTTTTTTTTGTTGTTGTTGCCTTCGTATGGACATGATTTCCGTGGAAGAATAGACTTCACTGTCAAAATAAACCACTGCAAAAATGAGTCCTCTACCCTCGGCTGACATGAAGGAATTCTAGCTGAGTACTCATCTTCACAGCCTTGTATTTCCTGTTCCTTTAAAAATGTATTTTAAAAATTTTTAACAAGGCTTACAGGTTAAAAGATAAATATACAGAGATGTGTATAATGACACGTTAAGGTGACAGTTTCCCACTATATCATGACTTCATTGTGTGATGCCAAGAATAATTTGTTAAAATTTTCTTGCTGTGAATGGATTTAGGTCCTATGAAGATTGAGGTCTCCTTTTTGCTCCATGGTCAGCTTTTGAAAAAAGACTACTTGATAATCTGTGGATTCTAACTTAGTCTGGCAGATCAACGGATATTTAAAGTTGTGTTGTCTGTCCTTTTTATGTTCCTTTTCTGCCAGTGAAAATACTGCCACATGGACATTGTCAGTCGTCAAATAGCACTGGGATAGGTTTCCTTATGAGGTTTGGCTGTCAGCAGCATGTATGGAGCATAACACAGAATGGTTTCAAATTCCCTCAGCCCCCATACGTAACTCAACGGGAGAATAGGTCTTGATCCTTTCCCCCTTAATTTTAAATAATGCTTTTCCCAATACATGCTGGATCTTTATAGATTTCATTTTAGATTTGCTTCTGATACAAGATCCTGATGTGATCACATGTTCTGTACAGGATTTTCCTGTGCATGGCCTGAATTTTGATTTAGGAGCTAGTAAATTGGAATAAGGATATAAGAATACAGTTGGCAATTAATGTTTAATGTCATCAAAAACTTTCCTATAACCCCTTTTGCGTGGCCTTGCAAGAAGAATGACAGACACTAAAGAGAAGATTTAATTAGATGTCAGCTTTGATAAACTAATTTGTTTAGAGACGTATCTGGCAAAAAGTTGGACTGCACTGCAGGTTCCTGTTTGCATCTGACAATTTACATAGGGCTGCCTTCATCTGCTCTGCCTTCCTGATCTGATTTCTGTCTGGGGTCCATCTCATCCCTGCAGCAGGCATTAGAGCCCAGCCAGAGGCCTTAACTTCTGTTGTCTTCACCTTTCAGCTGATTTCAAGGAACCAGACTTCCATGGCAAAGCTACTTGCCCTGGACATCTGCTGCTTGCTAATTGATTTAGTTTGAGCAGCAACATCCTGATCTGCCTGGATAGATGCTGAAAGCATCCATGGGGCTGCTGCTGGTGGTAACAGGGGTGAAAGGAATTTGAATATGCAGGAGAGAATCCTGACAGGGATTCCCAGTCCTGAGAAGGCCATCAAAGGCAATGAAATTTTATCTTGCTGAGAGCCTGTGGCTACAAAAGTGGGCCTCAGTTGAAAAAAATATGTGGGTGTGCCATATGCCTTGTCAGCTAGGACAGAAAAGGTCCTGCCTTAGACCTCTTTCAAAACCAAGGAACTGAAACAGGACCTGAGGATATGAACCATGAACTAGAAAAGGTGCCTGACCTTTTTCATTTCATCCTGCTTGACCAGCAAGAGCTGCCCTGTCTCTGAGGCTGTGCCAATCATATTTTCTCATTCCAGCTTGGCATTGTGTTAAACGTCATTTTAATTAAAAATAAATAGGCAAAATTACTCCTTAGAAGTGGTATCCCAGGAACAGAATTCTTCAGGGTATTTTGCTAAACTTAGGCCTGTTTTCATCAATTTTGCTGGCAGACCTGGAGCATAGGTGTCAGTTCTGTGATCCTCAGTTATGTATGTTAAAGCTAAAGGAATAGTTAAAAGGTTACAGCCAGAGTTGACCTTAAAGTTGTTTGATGTTCAAATCTTTCATGTGTTGACAGGCCTGCTCAAGTGAAGGGCACTGCTTCAGCAGGAGTTTTCCACTTCTCTGTAATGCTCACCTGCCTCTTAAAAATCCCACATTTGGAGTGGAATTTATGGGTCTGTTGACTTTAAGCTGCTGGATAAGTCAAACTGGGTCCCTCGTAATGGTCCATTGATCCATTTCCCAAAAAATACACATTTCAAAGCTGGAATAGATGGTTACACTGTTATCAGGACAAGTTTGTTGTCCAGTATCTGTACGTGTTCCCTCAGTAGATATGTGAGTAGTGCTTCCATCTATAGGTTAATTAATAGTTATTAGTTAATTAGTTAATTCTTACTGGGCCTGAATTTTAAGGTTTGTTGTTGAACCCACTCCACCAAATAATATATCAGATAAACCTCAGTGCCTTATCTTGTCCTTTCCATAGACAGCCTTCACAGTGTGGGAATGGTTAAGCCCTAGAAAAGCTTCATCATTCCTTAGGGAATGGCTGGAATTTATTCAAGATGCACTCTTGTGTGTGGGTCTTATGCTACAATGAAGTATGTCAGCAATGTCCAGCATTTCAACAGGCATGGAACTGAGCAATGGGACTGATTCCTGACACTCCTGTTTGTTCCCTACCTGCACCACCAGTGGGAGAGAGGTGTGGGGACCAGAATTCTGTTTCTTCAGGGCCCTGTGCTGCTTTTCCTTAGCGTGCTCCATCCCTAATTCTGTGCTAGCCTTGGTGTGCAGTTAAAAGTTTGAAAATTTTGTCATGGCAAACCTGTGCCAACCCCACTGTTGTGTGGTTTTAAGTCTCATTTTGTAGCTTGGTCTTGCCAGCCCACGGCCTTTGGGTTTTTTCTTTCTGAATCCCTGCAGTTTGTCTCCATCGTTTGTGGGAGTCAGCATGGTGTAGAGGCCAGGTAATAAATCTGGGTTCCTGGCTCTGGCTCAGACTTCCCACATGATCTTGAGAAATCATTTACCCTTATTTCCTCAATTACGAAGCAAAAAGAGGTCATATTTACTTACCTCAGAGGCACTGTAAAGTTAAAATGCTTGAAGGCTCTTTCACCTATTTCTCTGACTAGTTATCTATCTTTTGTTTTTGTGATGTTTTTGCTTCCATACTGAACTTTGGTGTCTTTTATCCCCAACTTTTCTCCCTCAGAGGCCAGTACCCATTTTTTACCACAGTTATTTTCTCCACAGTGGAGGGTTACAGTCTCTGGCTCGTGATCTGTTACCGTGTGGGTCGTCCTGAAACCCTGATCTTGGAAAGTCTTGTTGAACCTTTTATTACGCTGCAATTCTTTGGTATTTTTTTATGTCCAAACTTTGCAAAACTGTGGCTTTGTAATGTGTTTCTGCTTTGTTAGTTTTCAGTTAAGTTCTCATATAAAGGTTCAAAGCCACTGTGCCCTTTCATATATTCTACTTGTGCTTTTTTTCTTTCACTTAACCTTTCTTTATTGGTTTAAGAAGCATCTCTAGGAAATTGCACTAGATTCTCTGTTAGGGAACACTGAGTTGTTCAGTAGTAATTACCTCCTTACAAATACACCTGTATTTTTAAACAAAGCAAAACCTTTTAAGTTTTGAGGCAGACTAGAAGTGCCTGAGCACCTGAGCTGCTTCAATACGACTGTTTGTGCAGTTGAATCATCAGTGAACACATATTTTATGTTCCACCATGAGCTCCCGTCACAGGGATTATGTAAAAGGCAGATGGAAAAACAATTGTGTGAAGAGGAATATGCTTGAAAGTTGAGTACTATTGTTCTTTTTGTTTGCACATTTGTTTTGCACCATAGATCTTTAAAACAACAAATCCATAAAATTTGGGCTTCTTTTGTTCAGTTTCCTTGGGACATGAGCTAGCATCTTTCCAAGATGTTTTTAAGTAAATCTGGGTCTCTCCTCTGTATTAATTTTTCCATTTATTCCAGATAAATGGAATAAATTCCATTTATTTGGAATAAAATATTCAAAATACTTGTAAGTTTTAAGGAGATTAATATAACAATAACCTTCTAATGAGGCTATGGCTATTTAAAATGCACTAATGGTACCTGTCAGGATTGCAGGTGAAAGCAGTCTTGGCCCTGGTCACTCAGCAAACAGGATGTACAGCCACGCTGTTACTGTGAAATTTACTGGCTGGCTTTGGGGTTTTTTCATCTCTCCCCACTGCTAGAAAACTTCAGACTTGAATTTTTTTGGACTGCATTCCATACTGTCCCTGATAGAACTTGGAGAAATGTTTGCTTCAAATCCAGAGCCTGTCAGGAGTTGCAAGCCTAATCAACAGACCCCATGAGAGATTGCTAGAAAAGTGATTTAAGATCTCAAGATTTAGACATTTTCTGCAATCCTTGGACTCCCAGGGCGGGTGGTGGAGCCTCTTAACCCCAGTTCTCTCCATCCCTGTGCTTTGGGATTTAGTTTGACATACCTTCCATTCTCAAAGGGTTTTGAATCTCACAGAGCAGATTCAGCCCTACAGAGCACAGAACCACGGTAGGTGCTTTTATTTTTAGCAACAGGTCTGTTCAGAGGTGGTTCTTTTAATGATGCAGTCTGTGGCTGGAGTTGCTGTTCCTCTCTGTAACCCTCCCACAGCGAGGGAGTCTGACGGTTTGGCGTTTGGAAGCTGAATCAATAGCTGACATTGAGGAGGATGGAGATCTGCAGGCATCAGCGGGAGCAGCTCCCGCTCCCTTGCCATTGACTCTCCTGCCTCAAACACCGAGTGAGAGACACTTGCTGGAACTGAAGTGTGTGTGGGAGTTCAGTGCTCATGGTTAGTCCCCCTTTCTGTGGTGTGAACTCTAAGGTATCAATTAGAATAACGATTATGCTGTTTAAACGGCACCTGGGTTGTTTTATTTTCTCTTTTTTTTTTTTCCTTCTCTCCCTATTTTGAATTGGCACTTTAAAAGCCGGCGATCAAGTTATTGCTTTATTAATGTAGATTTGGTGGATGTACTAACGAATGACTTCAGGATTTGATGTGACGTGAATGTGCTATTAATGCAGAGGAAAAATTAGGCTATCATCCCTGTCAAGCAGGAAACAAAGGGATGATAAATGGGGTGAATAGTTATCCCAGCTCCATGCAGCTTCACGCAACTTCGAGGTACCACCCTGAAATTATCATTTGAAGAGTTATTTTTAGAATGAAAGAAAGAATGAAATGAGGCAGCACTTGCCATGTGTTAGATCCCTGAATGACAATGTAACGGGACTTTCCTGGGCATGCAGGACAGGAAAGTCATCTTGTTTCAGCTTGAGCATCCATCACTGGTGCTTACTGCAGTGCAGTGTTGTGAATTAGAGCTAATGCCACAGTTTTCAGTAAACTAGAGCTTTGTCTTGCTATTTTTTTTTTGTCATTTAAAAGGCAGTAGAGTCTCCCACAACAAAATTGCATCTGCCAAGTGTTAGGGAACTGTTCTGTAGCATCTGCAGCATTTGTGCTAAGGACTGCCTTAAGGTTTTCCCTCCTTCAGGTACCATTTAACAGAATGAATGCTGCAGCCATTTTTTCCAGAGGTATATTCTTCTAAAAGGTTTCTTTATTGATTTTTTTTCCCCCCCCACTGTTCCCTTTCTGCAATTTCTGTGGAGTTTAATTATTAGCTCCAGGTATCCCGATTGAAACTCAGACTATAAGAAATGGAGGTTTAAATTGAGACGTGTCTTTCGGAGTGCTGTAGAATAGTTTTTAATATAGTTGCTATAATGCATGTTTTTCTGTTTACACTGATGGGTAAATGAGACAAAAAGTGAGAGCTTCTGTCTGAATCGTGGTATATGAAGCCAGAGTCCCAGAGCAAATGTCTGTGTGATTAAAGTGGTATTGAAGCATTATTAAAAAGCTGTAATTTCAAATATTTTATGCTTTGTTTCCCATACAGTGCATCTGCAGTGAAGATTAGTTTCTTAATGTAATTTTGGTGCTTGCACTCTAGTGAAGTCAAAGAAACTTTTCACTGGTCCCTGTTGGCTTTGGATCAAGCTCTTGGTTTAAAGTATTGATTAAAAGCGAAACTCAATCTGAATTGAAAGCCAAGATAATTGATACAGCCAGTGTGGTGAATTAGCAAAAAGAAAAAAAAACAAACACAAAAAACCCAAAAAAGTAGCTCCTCGAAGATTACATCCACAAATGTAATTTGTTCCTTTGATTTGACAAATCTGCTTCCAGGTGCTTATTTAAAAAGCATTTAAGCTGTGATTTTGTCTGTACCGACCCATGCTTGGTTTTCTCCTCTTCATTTTTTTTTACCTAATAACTCGGCCATTTAATGTATTTTGTTTTCCTAGTATTTATCAGATTGCAATGCAGTAAAAAATATGATCAGAAGAGATTTAATTAAGGGTTGATGCAGGTGCTGAACCTTAGAAGACAATACACTGTAGCAGTGAAAATTGTCAGGCACCCCAATAAGAGAGGATGTGCCCACTGGGAGAACCAATATTGTCACTTAAAATCTGGTAGCCTAGGAGGGAAAATCAGAATGGTTCAAAGTGTCTGCTGTATTCCTGTCTTTCCTAAATCACAGTCCTCAACAATCCAAATGTGTGTTTAAAAGGAAAGGGGAAAGCAGAGCGGAGTGGCTTCTCAAACAGCTCCCTCAGGTCTGCCATATCCAAACACTGTCAATGAAAACTGCTGAATTGAATTCATGCAGTCTGTTCAGCAAATCATGTGCTTATAATACCTGGGGTTTTACAGCCTTGGGAAGATTATGCAGCAGAGAAAACAACTCCAAAAAATAATGTAAATCCAGAACTTTGTTGTGCATGCCCTGCCGCGTTTCAAGTCATGTTGATTGGCCAGACCAATGCTTGTAGTTTGGAAACTGAATTTCAAAGGAGTAAATAATGTTTTCTATACCCCTTAAGGTGGCTGCCATTTCAACCATCCAGATTAGTAAAAGAAAAGGAAATTTGAAGGACATCTAAAAACTGCATTCCAGATGGAAAGCAGAGTAATGTGTGCATCATTTGTTGCAGCCCTGCCCTCTGGGGGTACGGTCAGGTTTTGATCTACAGAAGAGAAGGGCTCATTTTAGGGATGCACTCCTGATGATGGTTAGCCCTTCCTCTCTTACACAGCACAGCCTTTTCCCTGTGTCCCTCCTTTCCTGATTTTTCAGGAAAATCTATAACCCTTCTGCCAGGAAAGCAGAGCGCTGCCGCATCGATCGCGTTATCGAGCTGCAGGCGAGACCCCTTCCCAACACTCCGAGGCC
The DNA here is from genome assembly GCA_008694505.1 of Cyanoderma ruficeps. Classification (NCBI taxonomy): domain Eukaryota; kingdom Metazoa; phylum Chordata; class Aves; order Passeriformes; family Timaliidae; genus Cyanoderma; species Cyanoderma ruficeps. The sequence continues at coordinate 5,070,832 of VZDJ01000052.1, forward strand.
AAATGATTCCTGGCCTGCTCTTCAGGCAGAGGGAAAACTTGGAACACTCTCAGTGTGCAGGGAAAGCATCAGTAACAGCAGAAGATCTCGTGTTTTGGCTTTTCATCGGGTCAGCTGTTCCACTGGTGAGATTAACAGCGTGGGGAAGTAGTTTGGGGACCAAGAGAGGAGGAGAGGAAGGAGTTGTGCATCCTCACATCCCCAATGGTTCAGTCACACACAAATCACCATCCATATCTTCAAAAGGCAGTTCATAGTCTTAAAGCTCAGTCCTGCTCCCGGGAAGGGCCAATGTGAGATGCTATTTTACTATCAGTATATGCTTTACAAATTATGGCACCCATCCCTGAAGGGTGGTCCTAGTGTCCTGCAGTCATATTCTTCCAAACAAATGAAATGGAATTTCTTTTTCCTTAACTTTCTTTCCAAAGAAAGAAGGAAAATATGTGGCTAGCAGTAGACATAAGGAAGGGAAAGCACAGTTAGTCTTTTTCCTGAGAGAGCTTGTTCTCATTTTCTAATGTGTCTGTAAAAGGGGGTTTTTGTTCCCATTTTGATATCCAACTTGTGGTGGCTTTCATTTCTGAACAGTCTATTGCAACCTTTGGTCCTCAGGTTCTGCTTTCTAAACAAGCATAAATACACCAAAAAAGAAAAATTAACAGTATTTTTTTCTATTCAGGAGTTGAGGTGAGATCTTTTTTCCTTTCAAAAGATTTGTGTTTTAAAATGCAGTTGTGTATGTTTGCTGGGTTTTAGATATTTTGTCACTCCGTCTGATCAATTACATTTTAGACTCATAGCCAGAGAAGATATATTGGATTATTAGTCAAGTTTTTTGGTTTTTTTTTTAGATTTCTTTCAGCTTGAGTTTGTCTAGCCTCACTGAAAATTCTATTATATAACTGTGTGATTTTAGGCAGAGCTGGTCAAGCATTTTCCAGTATCAACTTTTTTTCTCTTCAGAGCTCACCAGTTATTCAAAAGAGAAACATTTTCAAGAAATTTATTTCATATGCAGCAGATGGACCAGAATTAATAATTGAGATGTTACCATTCTGTTGCCTGCTTTTTAAAGTTTAATAATTTCTTCCTTTCCTACCTGTTCTTGGTATTGGTTGGTGAGTATTAAACAGGTGTGTTTCCCTGAGTCTTTGCAGTTAAAATTTCAGTGCTCCATGAAAAGGGAAGAAAATATGTTCAGCAATAAATTGTGGAAAATTTCTTGATAGATAAACCAACTTAGAAATGACTTTGCTTTTCTTCATATCAACTTATCCATGCAACCGGAAAAGAAGTAGTTTATCCAGGAATAAGTATGTGAAGTTTTGATACACCATCAAAATTACACCCTTCTGATGTTTCTGTGCTCTTATTTTATTTTTACTAGAGAATAAAAGTGTCTCTGAGCATCCCTCATAAATGCTTTTGGATGGGAGACCAATGGAAGTGTGCCTAATAAATTAAAAAAATAAGTTTCAGTCCTATATTCAAAGGGGAGCTTTATGAGTTTTTCACGTAGTAGACTGTAGTGGGTTTTTTTAGGAACAGGCCTACCATGCTCGTGGTGAAGGCTATGTAAATGACACCCATGCATATTTATTCATGTACTTCTTGTGGGAATATATTTAGGGGCCTATAAGCATATATCAGAATTTGTTACAGGGAAGGGAACTTATGAGGAAGGCTTATTATCCCAGGAGTGGAATTAAGGTGAAATTAACAAGTAATTGAAGTTATCTTTGATCATGATTTTTCTTTCCCTTTTTTTTTTTCCCTGCTCTAAGGAAGTGAATATTTTTGATGTTCAGTAGAGCAGTACAATGCAGCACGGAGAGGCATAATGCTGAATTTTCATAATAATGTTTGTAATGCAAATGAGGGACACTTCAAAAACAGGTTGATTAGCATTTCTTAATAAATTGCCAGTCTCCTCCTTTTTTCTTCATTAATTCTCTCAGCAGATTACATAGCTAGATTTCAGCATCAGTGAATGTGAAGTGTGCAGTGGCTTCTTGTGATATAATTATTTGGTGGCTCTAAATAGTTTCAGATTGTGCGTTTACAGCACTTCCTCCAGCACTGAAGCACCACGGTGAATTAATGAGCTGCTTGTCACCTCTGGGACCTTTCCTTTGAAATCCAGCCTGGCTCCATGTGAACTGATACCATTGCAGGCCAGCAGCTGGGAAAAGGTTAGGGAATGAATGAGCTCCAGGGACATGGCTGAACTTCCACAGGAGCATATATTTACTTTAGTGCTGTTTCTCAGACATCAGACCTGGGGAGATGCAGGGCTGCTTGCAGTGCCTCCCACTGAGCACAGCAGCCAGGCAGGCAGAGAATTCTCCATGGTGTGGCTCTTGGTGATGTGCTGTGCTCCCCTCTCCCTTCCTTCCCCAGGGGAGGGGTTGGCAACACAGCTCCTCGAGCAAACAAGTGGCTTCTCCTTCCTGTGTGTCATTCAGGCTTCTTCCTAAATATTTTTGTTGTCTTTTTCATTGCCAAAGTCTCCTCTTGTTCCCTCTTATCCTTTATTTAATTTTTTAAAAATATTTTTTTCTCTTCCTTATCTCCCAAATCTTGCCTTTGCTCAGCGTGTGTGTGTGTGTTTTAGTCTCCTTTTCCTCTGTTGTTTCCCACTGGGAGACCCAACAAGTGATCTTCCCTGCCAGACACCTGTGAGGAGCTGCTGCCCCTTTTTTCTTCTCATTAGAGAGACTTCAGAGGATGAAATGCTCATTGTGCTGCTTTGATTTTAGAGGTGAAACAAGAGTGACATTGTGAGAGCTTTCAGCTGGTGAACGTAAGTCCCTGTCCAGTTTTGATTCCAGTTGAGCATCGCTCTGCTGGTCAAATTACTTTTCCTGACTGCTCAAGGCAACAGCAAACTGAGTTTTCAGGGAGTGTGTTTAAATGACACGTGCAACTTGTGAGGAGCATTCAGATTGCGCAGCTGAAGTTGGAAATTTAAAAGCCATGGGGTAGAATCACAGATTCATAGAACAGTTTGGGTTGGAAGGGTCCTTTAAAGGTCACGTAGCTCAGCCCCCTGCAGGAGACATCTTCAACTAGGTCAGGGTGCTCAGAGGACAAACTACAACTCCTGAAAGTCCCTGGAGAAGCTCTGGGTTAGGGATACTTTGATCTGCTCTAATTTTTGGGCCTTAATGCTGTCTTGCTGGTGGTTTCCAGCCTGGGGCTGGATGCCTGTGATCACACTCTGTAACGTAACTCAACATTGCTGCTTCTAAGATTCTACACAGGGTTTTTTTTCCTTCCAAAAGGAATGTAGAAATAATATATAACCCTTCTTCTGAAAGTCTTGTCTCTGTTAGTAAATCGTCTTGGCAATCTCCTTCCTTTGGTGTGTGTTGATTTTGATGAGGTAGCTCATCAAAAGTCTGTTGTAAGCCATTTCCAAGCCCTCTGTCATTTTCGGTGGCTGTAGATTACCACTGAGCAGTCAAGCCAAGGCTGGAAGCCCTGTTCTCTGATCTCCCCTCCAATGCTGCAGGAAAGTCATGTGTTGCTCTCCTCTCTCAGTAACAGAGTCACTTAAATTTGACATTTCGGATAAACCCGTGATTTGTGCTACTGATGATTACTTAAGCTCTTTGCTTTTGATTTTGTGTGGGATCTTAAACATTTCAGAAAGAAACGTGGCTCCAAGAATCTGTGTAGTTTTACAACAGTGGATGGCGAGTAACACTGATGACTTTTGCTGTCCTGTCCTTTTTTATCGGATTTGAGAAGAGAGGGAGCTGGATTATTTTAAAAATACTGTTGCTAGATGAATTGAATGAAGGGAATTTATTTGTGGAATTACCTTCATTTCAAGAAAAGTGTTGCTCTTTCCCCCTCCCTTCTCTTTAGGACTTGAACTGGAACCACAGCAAAGTATGGATTTGGAAGGGACTTCTGGAGATCATTTGTTTGGAGATCTCTCTTTCTATTACAGGACTTAGATCTGATTATTCAGGACATTACCAAGCTGAGCCTCAATTTTTTTCCAGCCAGAAGATTCCACCACTTCTTTGAGCAATCTTTTCCAAAGTTCAGTTGTTCTCACTGAATATTTTCCCCTGTGTATTCATCTGTACCTTCCCCTGCAGCAACTCGTGCCCATTACCTCTGTTTTGTAAAAAATACATCCTGATGGGAAGAGTACCTCTGCTTTCTCTATATGTACATTTTTTTTCTTTAGGTACTAGATCTTCTGAGCCTTTTTTTTTTTTCATATGAGAAGTTCTCCAATTCTCTAATCATCCTGGTTGCCCTTCACTGGACCCTATCCAATTTTTCATTGTCTCGCTTGAAAAGTTAAGGACACCAAAACCAGGCAATCATTCCAGGAATGAAACAACGTGCTGGATAGAGCACAGAAATCCCATCCCTTGGCCTGCTGTGGTCTAGGACAGGGTTGTCTTCATTGCCTCAAAGCTGCCCTGCTGCTTCACATCCATCTTGCTGCCTGCCAGGGCCCCCACATTTTTTACAGCAGAGCTGTTTCGTGGATTTTTTTAATGTCCATGTTGTCCAGCTGGTCCCAAACTCAGCTCTGCTCTACAGCTCCAGGCACCACCAGCCTGTCTGCTTGGGGTGCTGCTGGGTCATGGCTCTGGAAACAGGAGCTGGGAGGGGATGGTTTAGGAGTGTTCTGGAGGATGTGTACACCCACACAGCCCCTTCTCTGCACTGCTCTGATCCTAATGAAGGGAACTGGTGGTTTAATTGCTTTAAGCCTACAGGAGCAATCTGGGTTTTGATCGTAGAGAAATTGTAAGAGTATGAACTGTTTCTGTGCTGCTTAAAAATGCCTGCCTGGGCTCAGACACTCCTGGAAGTGATGTAGGAACTTGCCAGGCTGCCTGGGTGTTTGTTCCTGTCCCTTTTGCAAGATGGCCTGCTCACTTTGCCTGTCCCCCAAGGCAGGCACTGAGATCCCAGCTCCAAATCCAGAGACAGAGGCAGTGTGAGCTTGACCTTTCTAAGCAGGAACCGAGGGCTCGGGATTTCCAGGCCCTCCTGGACTGGAGCACCAAGTCTGCTGAGAAAGACCTGCCAAAGTTCTCACAGTGCCTTACCTAGCAAGGCACAAGAGGGGAGGAGGCAAGAGGATGCACTGCACAGCCTCCCCAAGCACCCAGTGTGGCTTGTTCATCCTCTGATACCACCTCCAGCAACTTCCTTAAGAAAGTTTTCTTGGAACCTAGGCAGCAAACTCAGCCTATGTGCAGCTCTGCCAGCCATTATGTTACAGATTTACTGCCAAAATTCTGATAGTTTTCCTGAGCTGACAATTGAATTAATTTTTCCCTGGAAAACGAGGCTGTGCTGCCTGCCACGTCCAGGTGAAACAGCTGGAAGAGCTGTGGGAGGATGAGCTGGCTCAGAGCATGAGGCTGGGATGGGAGGGCTGCCCAACCTCAGCACACACTGCTGGCACCAAGAAGGAGCAGTGATGGAGCTCCTGCTCCCTCCTGCCCTTTCACCCAAACTCCAATGGCTCAATGTGTTATCAGGTCATCTGGACAGCTTTGCAAGAGGGGCTAAGGAGCCAAAAAGCTTCTATTGTTTGTGAAGGACTTGGTACCTGGACTACTTGGAGAGTCTGTGGCTCTTTGGATGCCTTGTGTCCCTTGAAGTAGTCACACAGGACTCCTGAGAGATGGCTGATAATTCTCTGTTAAGCCTGTGGCTATTTGTATGATTGGATTAGGTCACTTCCTAATCCGATTTTTTTTCCCCTATCACAAGCCAGACCCAATACAATGTAGCTGGAGAAGAGCAGCAAGAACGTTATTCTGTTCACAGTTTATTCTAATAAAGTAAAAAATCAACTTCACTTTTTTTTTTTGGTTGTTGCAGTAATTTATTTTAGCAATTAAAAATTAATTCAGTCAGAAATATGCTATAAAGACATGATAGGGCTGCCAAGAGCCAGAGCTGAGAAGCTTTTTTGACTTTCCTTCTTCTTCCTGGTGAAGCAAGAGATGATCAGGGTGGAGTCTGACACATTGAGAGGCACTCAGTGTATTCGAAGATATATCATAATCATTCTTATTGGGTGTTCAGAACTTGACTCTGAATGACTTTTTATATCTATGGAGGGGAAACAAAAAAGGAAAATATGTAAATATGGCAAGTTTTAATTTAGGCTTGAGAGGACAATAGCTTAGCCAGTTTATTAGCATTCACCTTCAGAAATGGTTTCGTCGTGTGGCCTATTTTATATAAATCTTCAATGAATAAAGAAAAACAGATATTGTTTCTCTGGTAACAAGTAAAGCTCAATGCCCTTTTTCAGTAATGGTGCAGAAACAATTCTTTTTTCCCCATCACTTTAAGCTTCCAATTACTTCTCCTTCTCTTATTCCTTCACTCCTAACTTAAAAGATATTCAAAATTGTGCTCACATTGTTTGATGAAGGTGAAGCTTAAGAAAGTTAAATATTCGGAAACAGGGCTAATTTGATTTATGTTAGCTGTCCTCCTGGGAGCACTGCCGTGCTTCCAGGTATAAAGAGTAAGGAAAGTCAAACAGTTCCCATATATTCCCTCTGTTACACCCCCTGTACCTGATATTTCAAAAGAGTTTGGCCCAAGACCCCAGGGAGTGTGACTTTTGCAGGGCCGTGACTGGTGGGAAGGAGAAGACAGACGTTGTCATATCCTGATCATAACACCAAGAAAGGATCTGAAAATGCCTTTTTTACCTTGATAGTTTCCTTGGCAGAGCTGGACAGGAATCTACTCAATGAAAGCAGTAGCTAGACCAAAGGGAAAAGAAAGCACGAGAGCATGGCCCTGAATTTGATCCTGAAGTTCCAAGAATGCTGGAATATTTTGGACAGGCTAATGATGGATAGCACGTTCATGCTAAGAAAAGATTTTGGTGAGCACAATAAACTCCTCCAGTTAGTTTCCACTGCGATTCGTTTGGATGTAATTTGCAGTTGGACTTACATCTGGACTAATGTCAGAACTGGAAGATCAGTTTGCTACTGAAGAATGTGAAATTGTATCTGGAAGGGCATGGTAGGAAGTGGGATCCATTTCATCAATTTTTTAGGAAATTAAGTTTTCAATTAAAATAAAATGAATTTATCTGCCTAGAGATAGGCCTGTAGAGACTTGCATTTGGGCCATTATTCAAACATCCACAAACAGATGGCTCCCATGCTTCTTAACTTATAATCTACTCAAACAGAGAAAAAAAACCCACCAAAAATAAATTCCCACCAAAAAAATGTCCCTGTCTGGATGGAATATCAAAACCTGAAATTGTACTGCCAGTCTAGGATACTTGACTTGGTTTGATCTCCACTGGTGTGCAAGAAGAGAATATTGAAATAGGTAGGCATGTCTCAGTGTTTGGTTTTTGATAGTTTAAAAAGTTCATATTCTGCAAGCTGTGGTCAGAGAAGGTCAGTAACTATTTTTTGAATGTATGCAAAAGTGTTGTGATCTGAGTTGGAGGAAATAACCTTGTTGGGCTGGAAGTCTCCAGCAGAGCTTGGGGAAAAGTGTGAAGTTTTCCACTTGGGATCATTCCACACTTTCCCCAAAATATCCCCATCCCATGTGTTTACAAACAGCTCTTAAAGTATTTGTTAACATGTGCAAATTTCCAGAATGCCCATTACTATTGACAATTAGTCTTTCTGAACCAAGGGTCAATCTTTTTTCACAGACACAGATTTATGAGAGGGGAAGCAGGGTTTTGTGAGCAAGGAGTTCATATTTGCTCTCACTTGGTGCATTTGAGAGTGCTCATCTTCATCCCATGCTTGCACTTCCACAAAGCTGGAAACCCTACAGATATGCCAGACAAATAAAAACTGCATTTTTTTAAGTGGAGAAGGAAAAAAAATTAAAAATATCAAAAATCAGATAGCATTCACTACTGCAATTCAGTGTGAACAGCTGGAGGTGGCAAACAGAAAATGGAAGAATTAAAATAAGCTTAGATTTGCATTCACAAATCCACGGAAAGAGAATTTCTCTTCAGAATTTCCCAATCCTGAGATGTGTGCAACCAGGCCATGAAATACATTGTAAAGGTTGAAGGTATGGCAGAGGGGAGGCAAGCACTGACCAAGAATGTCAGTTTGGAGAAAACAAAACAGGGTGAAGGGGGAAAAAAGAAAGAAGAATTTGAAAAGGAAGCATGTTGAAGGATAAAAGCTGGCACTGGCAAGCAGTCTAATGTGCTGAGGTATTGATCCAAATGCCCTCTGAGCTTTGCTGAGAATAATGTGATGCTTTGCTTTCCCTGGAGGATACAGGTAGGATAACTTTGGAACAGTTCGGATCAAGGAGAGAAAAAGGTGTATCTCCAGTCTAGTAGAAAGATGAACCTTCTGTCATTTTCTAAACCCAAGTGATAATGCATTTTTCCACACTTGAAATGCAGTCCTAATTTGGGAATCACTAGGATCTAGGATTACAAATATCTCTCTTGAAATTCTGAGAATTGTGCAGATGAATTTATGAGAAGCCCCTGAATTGGCACGTCCTCTTTTTGATACAAAAATATTGTAGAGAAAAAGACAGGTAGAGAAATAAATATATAGAAAAAAGTAAAAAAATATTCTTCAAGTAAAGCTGAATTCCAAGTAGTTGCTGAGTATTGATATTGACTTGACAAGAGCAGAAAGGGGCCATTTGCAGTGAATAGTGTATTAAGTAGTTGGAATGTGAAGTGTTTACTAAAATAACAGTAATTATTCAAACTAGGCTAATGGCAGTGAAGTTGTTGGGAAGCCTGTGGGATGTGATACGTTTGTTTGCTGCAGCATGAATGCTGCGGGTAAGTTTTTTTGTGTTTTGGTTTGGTTTTTTTTACAAAACACTATGAAATTTTAAAGGGTTACTTTTTAATTTATTTATTTTAAATCAGCTTGTACCACAGCATAATCTAATTAAAAGGGAAAAATACAAACGGTTCTTCAGCATCTTCTGTCTGGAGGCAATAACTAACAATATCTTGCGATGCATTTGACTGTGACCTTACAGAGATTTGCTGTTTATTACAAGGGCTGCATCCATATCACTCAAATATAGCTAGAAGCCTATTAAAGAACTTTTGTGTTCTCAACTGCAGAACTAAACTGATTCAGTTTAGTTCTCTGATTCTGTGCCTACTGCAGAACCACAAAACTAAACAACTACTATTTTTCCCCAAGCAGCTACTTTTATAAAAATGAAAAACCACAAACTGTCCTTTCTTGTAAAAAGTTATCATAACAAACCAAAAAACATTTCTCTCTAAATGAACTAATAAAACACTATTTTAAAAAATATATATAATAATATATATAATATATATATTATAATATATATAGTATAGATAATATAATTCCTAAAATTCCAAGCTTTATCTTTATACACTATCTAAAAAAAACTGTTTAAAAAGTTTTAAAATTTTCCTTCTAATCCTTATTAATTTTCTTTCTCTCTTATAATTTTGCTAATAAACCTATCTTTATACCTTTTAAATTTCAACCTACTTTACTTTTCTCCTAATTCTATCTCACAACAAAAATTTAAGTAATTCTAATAAACACAGACCACTACACTAGCAAAGGCTGAAGTTTTCATTGGCAAATGCATGAAATATGTATAGACTTTGATTTTGTGTTTTTGACAGCCAAACTGCTTTAATGTTGTAAACAATTTGTTAGAATACTGTCAAAAGGTACTTTTAATGATTTTATTCCTTACTCAACATGTTGTCTAATATTAAATTTGTCTTTTGCTTTTTAGTATGAGAGTGAATCTGTTATCTGCTATTATTATCTCCTTGGATATACAAATGTCCTTTTTCACAATGCACACGTTTGTTAAGTAACAGAGAGTTACTTAACTATAAAACTTGGAATCCAGCCCCAAGCAGTATATACCAAATGAGAATGGATTTTTTTTTTTTCAATTTATATAAAGGCAACAAACTACTAACACACCATTTTTAGAAGAATTTTCCTGAAAAAAAAAAATAGAGTTTTAATTATTCACCTTTTCTAGTGTCGTTAAACTAGTTGGCAACAACACCCCTTGTCCAGATATTGCAGGTAGGATGTGTTGTGAGAAACAAGGTGATTTTTTCTTCTAACAACCTGCTTTTTTCTTTATATAATGTATAAGGGAAGACATCAAGTAAGGTAATGAAATACCTGGGAATGGATTGGCATGTCACACACAGGAGGGCACCCAGCCCTCGTTGGGATGACTGTGATGAATGGTGGGCATGTGGAGATGAAGTGCTTGCTGGTGCTCAGTATGATCCATAACCTCCAGCTTCAGAAAGCATCCTTAATCATGACAGCTGTTGGAAAAGAGAGAGTCCTGTGGATAGCAGGGGGAAAACAAAAAACCAAAAAAGCCCCTGGGTTTTCTCAAAATTTCTGTTGTTGGTTGGTGAACCCCTTTGGTGTTGCACGGCTACTTCAAAGGCAGGAGCAGCTGTGGGGTCCTGCGGGATCAGCTCACTCTGCTGGGGGTGTGGATAGAGGGGCCTCCCCTCTGCCCACATGGTGATTTTCCCAAACTGAAGGGAAAACAGTTGCCTGCTAAGCAGTAGGAGCAGCTGTGGGATCCTGTGGGATCTACCCAGCAGGACCAGCACTGCAGGACCAGCTCACTCTGCTGTGGGTGTGGATAGAGGGGCCTCCCCTCTGCCCGCCGGGTGATTTTCCAAAACTGAAGGGAAAATAATTGCCTGCCATTTTCCACTGCTCTTCCAAGTCTGTTTGAGGCTGACTAATGGCTTCCAAATGCGTTTGAGGACAATTTCCACAGAGCAGGAAGGCGAGGCAGGAAAATGGGAGGAAATTAATTGCCTGGGCCTTGTTTATTCCAGGGAGCCAGGATCACCGGAGAGCCCATGTGTGTGTTGTAGGAATTAATGTAGGATTGAGGGCTCATCCAGGCTTGGCTCCATTGCAAACACCTCCCTCTCCAATCCTGTGAGTTGAGATTTTTGTCTCCCAGCTCTGCATTTTGAGTGGGGTTGCTGCAGCTCAGGTCCTGGCAGAGCATTTCCAGGTCCCGTGCATGTGGGAAATTCACTCGGAACGCTTTTGCTGCTGAGGGTCTGGTATTGGAAACCGGGGCCTCCAGTGATCTTTGGGTCAGGTGAATAAACTGCTCCAGTTACAAGGAAGCACCTTGTTATTGAGAAATTGACTGCTGAGTAGTAGTAATTGTATAAATTTGCATTAATTTTTTTTAAAAAAACCCCATAGCATCAGAAGGTTTTGCAAAATGGTTTAGCAAATGTTATATGCAAAAAGAATGAAGTAGTAGGCCTCAGAGGCTAGGCTGGATGAAGAAGCAAAGAAAACCATTACACAGTGATGGAGAATGTTTGAGCAACTTGATTTTCTCAACATAAAAGTGTATGTGCATAAAAACATCGAGATGCCAACCTAGGGGAAAGCTGCATCTCTAATTGTTCTGTAGTATAGATGATAATTAATCAAGATGGGCCTGGCTGGTTTGGTTTGAATGTATCCAACAAGTTGTGTATGGTAGAAGCCAACTCAGCAAAGCTCTGTTTAAAAGCAAAATCTGCCCTGTGTGAACCTCTACATATTTTCTGTGGATGTAGTCTCTTGGTGGCCATTTATATTTTAGGAACTGACATGTTCGCTTTCATTAAACTTGCCTGAAAATGGAGAGCAACTGTTTAAGACCAGAGTTGTTGACCTTATATTTCACAAGTAATAAGATTTTATTTACTGTAGTTACTGCAGGCTTACTAAAACTGGGAAAATATTTTAATACTTTGCCATTTCTGATACATAAATGTAGATACATATGCTGTTCTTATACATTGTTCAAATGAACAACCAAAAAATAGTTTTAAAAAATAGGAAAATGGGCTGAAAAAACATCTGAATACATAAGTGCTGGTTTTGGTTTAGCCCAGGAATTTTCAAAGCAAAATGTGTATCAGTTTCACAGAGTTGGGCATTTTAAAATTTTGGTTTGACATGCAAGTCCTTCAGGAAGCAGATGGACTTGTGGCATCAATATCACCCTTAGGAAAAAAAAAACAGATTTCATTTTAGCCAAAGAAAGGTTAAACATATTTTTAATTTCTTCTGTGTATATTTTCATGTCTTTCCCTGTGATTCCTGCCTGTGGTTTTGCTACACTATATAGTAGCAGTGCTTTCATGTGGAGTTTTATTTTTAATTTTCCTGTGTTTGACTTTCTGAATCTTCCCAGTAAGGAGAAAAAATAACACGTCATATTGATAATCTCAAATGATTTCTGCTTTAGCTAGGCCCGAAAAGATTTTGAAAAGCTCATTAGTATTTTGTACAGGATTTGATTGTCTCTGGAGTTGCAGTGACTTTTCCTTTGGACTGTGTGATGCTTCCTTGCCCCAGTTACAGATCTGAGGGAGGCTGGGTTGGGCTTCCAGATGGGAAGCTGCTGGCTTTTTTTAATCTGGTTTTCATAGTTTTTTTGTTTTGTTTTCTGAGAAAATACAGAGAATGAGGAAATGCATCCAATTAAGTAATAAAGTAGTTTGCCATTGAGATACTTCAGTTTTGGGGTGGGGTTTTTTTCAATCATCTGCAATGTCACAGGGAATTACAAGTCATTACTTTTCTTACTGGGGTGCTTCAACTGGGAACCCACCCATCAGACTGTGATTTAGGGATTTTGGCTGTGCCCTATGGGAGGCTACAGGATATGTGGAATCCCCCCCATCTCGCTGTTGTTTCTGACACACACATTTTCCAGAACAGAGCAAAGGGGACTGTATTTGCTTCGACATCCACGGCACATCAAATAACTCTGGTGACTGCGACTGATCAAATAACTCCTGCACTGCAGCCCTGTCACAAGTGGGGGAATTCAGAGAAGGGAAAAGCCTCAATGGTAAAAGCACACAGAAAGAGTTGGGAGAGGCAGGCTGAGGTGGAAAAAAGCAAATGAGTCCTTTTTCATAGCAAAGTGTCCTGTTTGAGTGTACCAGCAACATCGTGGAGGGAGGGGGAGAAAGAAATATTCCATGAGTTGCAATAAATAGCAAATGGATTGGTTAGGTCAAAAAATGATTTGCTTTTCCTGCATGATGGTGATTGACCCAGGAAGATGCTGGCAGATCTGCGTGCTTGCTGTGTATCTTTCTTTCAGAGTAATTTACTGCAAGTTTCAGTACCAATCATTTACCTAACCCTGTCAACATTAACTGAGAACAGAGAGAAAATACGATTTTGTTTTGATCTTTCCGTGACCCGGCTGCTAGAGGACGTAAAAATATATCCTGTGATTATTATGGTTTTTTTATTAGTTTATTTATCCATTTATTTATGTATTTGATATCCCTTTAAACAAAGGACTGTGGCATGACAGTATTCTGGATTCCTAAAACACGCTTATCTTCAATTCTTTTTTAGATCAGGAAATTGTTGTTCTTTGTAACAAGATGACTAAAGCTGACAGTTTGATGGTGAAGCAAAGGCAATTGGCTTAAAGAAGTTCTTTGGTATACTTACAGAAAACCCAAGAGAATGGCAGATTTATACCTCAGTCAAATCACATGCTGATAATTTAGGTATCTCTGTCTCCTGGAAGCGTTAGGCTCGCGCTTCGACATGCAAAGTGACAGCTAAATTTTAACTCAGCTCTCTTTAATTTCCTGAATAGATTGCTAATTACTTGCCAAAACAATATTGATATTAGATTATGGACCAGTAGTAGGTTCCCTGAGGTAGAGATTTTTAGCAAACAGGCAGGAGGTCTAAGATCTCCTGTGATATATTTTAAAATTTTTTGCGTTTCCCTCGTTCTCCCTCGCTGGCATTTATGCTCCCTCTCTTGACGGTGAGCTGGAAGTGACACTTATCAAAATAACTTGACAAAGATGCTTTCAAAACTGTCACTTCCTTATGATAATGTAATTATTCCTTATTTCTTCAGATTTGAAGCTTCTCGTGCACATTTCTATCTGCTGCTTTTGGAATTGGAGTGTAATATTACTGAAGGGTAACTGTGTGAGAAAAATCAAGAGATTGTCAGTTACAAATGTAGTCTTTAGTCTTACAAATACTCAGCTTTTGAAATCAAAAAGCAGTATTAAAACCTGACCCAAATGCTGATTTTGCATTTAAACTGTCAAATAATCACTTAGCAACATAAACTCCATTTCCTACATATTAATGATTCGCATTTTAATGCAATAGCAACAGGCTAGGTTATAATATTTTCCAGGAGTTTATACTGTGCTTCATAAAATTGTGCTTCTAGAAAAGAGGTTTTTATTATAAAACTATTTTTATTGTATGGACAGCTTCGCTTTCTTATGAAGACCCTGGAGAGAATTTGGATGATTAAAGTAGAGTTTCAATAAAAAGTACAGATAGTTTAACATGACTTAAATGTTGTGGGTTTTAATTGGATTATTTTTATGATTTCAGGTTAATTATATGTAACAGAACTTGATAGTAGCAAGACTTAGGTAACCATTCTGATGAGGTAGTTCTCTTAAAGAATAGTATTTATTTTAATGATAGTCTCTGCTTCAGTGACAATATCTATGGCTATAAGAATGTGGATTTTAGAATTTCATCCAACTTGAAGGACGTGATATTATGTGGAGCCTCTCTCAGTGTTTGCTGCCTTCCTTGCAGAAAATCCTCTTTGGATTCCAGAGTTTGAGCTGCCAGCCAAAGGCTCCTGAAGCACCTTTACCCTCAGAAGTTTTGTGATGTTGGCTTCTTATTCTCCTATGTGTATGTGAAGACTGGTTGGTTAGTGTTAGTCAAATACTTGCAAAATAATAATCTAGTTTCTAGGACAAGAGCATTATTTTGGTGGCTTTTTTAAAAATACGCTTTCATATTTGGGGTCATCTGTCTACACACACAAACACCATGCATATTATTGACATTCCATCCTATATAGATTTATCTATGTTTTTAACATCAAAACAGTGATAGCCCTAAAATATGTATTTTTTTTTTCCTGTAGTATTGACAGTTTTAAGTTGTGGACAGACGTGTGCAAATTGAAAGGAAAAAGGGACACTTTCAGAAAATAGCAATGTCACAGTGGTGCAATCTCCACATTTGATGTAATACTGTATATACTGCATTGTAAATATTCCCCTCCCAGGGGAATGGGATGTCTGTAGGCATGTCCCCAAAACTGTTGTTAATGTCTAGAGTCACTGAATATTGTTGTAAAGGCATTTTTTAAAATCTCCAGTATTGGAGGAGTCAGCTGAAAATAGCTGTGTGACATGCCTGAAACAGCTTCAGACATCTCTGCCGAGCACAAGGGAAGATCTGAATAGCAGGATTACAGATCCCACAAATCCCCTGCTCAGTTTTACAGAAGGATCAGGCAGTTTATGTGTGCAGTTCATCTATTTTCACTTCAGTGGAGTGACTTGCAGCTGCAGCCCCACTTTATGGGCAGATCAGAAGCTGCACTGTCATATCTGTCCTGTACCATTTTTCTTGGAAGGCTCATTATTTAGTTTTACAGCATGTTTTTCTTTTCTCAGGGTATGCTTAGAAATAAACAGAGCTCAAACCTTGCTCCTCGGTGGTAACTCAGCCACGTCTGGGGAAGAGCAGGTGGAGGAGCCCAGGCATTGCAGATTTAGCTCAGCAGGGCATGCCTGGGGGGGTCTGTCCACCCATCTTTTGGGGACATTTCCATAGATCCTGTTCAGATGTTTTACTGCAGCCAGTGCAAAACCCCTCGGCTCACCCCAGCTGGAGATGCTGTGGGGGACTGTCAGCAGGACAGGCAGGTGAGGCAGGTTTTTGTGTTTGTCATTATCCAAAGTTAAGAGGATAACAGCCTCCAAAACCACAGTGCCTCTTCAGGCCTTCAGCCTTTTATTTACTTTTGAAACATCCCTCTCAAGCTGTCTTATTGCATTTCACAAAGAGCAGTTCCCTTTGCTGCTGTCGAGTATTTGCACGTATCAAGGGCCAAGTTTGTCTGGAAGTCTGGCTCTGCATTTAAGAGAAAACAAACTCAGAGCCTGGCTGCTGGTATGCAGCACCTACAGTAGCTGAGCCATCATTTGGGAAACATGTTCTGTAAGGTTTCATAAAATTGCAGATGCTCTGATGTTTTGCTGAGCTAGGAGGAAGTTCGTTGGTGAAATCAATAAACTCTCAAGTTTTCAAGTCATCAGATGACTTGAAAACGAGAAGGTTCTTCTTTTCTGACAGAAAGTGTTCAAATATTTCAGAGTACGAAGTGACTGGAGCTCATAGGATTGGAGTTGAAATATTTCAGAGTACAAAGTGATTGGAGCTCATAGGATTGGAGTTGAAGTATTTCAGAGTAGGAAGTGATTGGAGTTCAAATATTTCAGAGTACAAAGTGACTGGAGCTCATAGGATTGGAGTTCAAGTATTTCAGAGTACGAAATGATTGGAGCTCATAGGATGGGAGATCCATCCCCTTGGCATCTGTATCGCTTTGGGAGGTGGGACCAAGTTGTCTGGGCTGTTAGGAAAATTCCACATGGAAGCTTCAGTGTGCCAGCACAAACCTCCTGTGCATGAAGAGCAGGGTGGGAAGGAATGCAGGATGGGAGGGCATCATTTGTCTGTTCTCTGCCAGGAGACAAAGAGCGTGCCCTGCCATGAGCCAGGGCGCAGCCGATGGTGGTGAGAACTTCCACATCCCAACACGGCGCCTGACGAGCAGGGCTCAGCCAGTGTTTGTTTATTTGGGTGCAGATTTTCATCACATCAGCCTTGCAGCATTTGCATATGCAAGCAGGAGATCTGAAGGGTAACAGCTGTGAAAATACGTGCTTATGACCTACCTTACACACACTGTATGCAAACTTGGGATGTGAATTTTGTAGGGGTTAAAAAAATTACAGTCACACGTACGCAGGACACTGTGGAGTTTCCTGCTTTGTTGTGTGTATTTTGGACTTCATCAGCTTCCATCCGCAAGGAATTAGATGTACAGCCCAGAAATAATTCAGAGTGCTCCATTCCTTCTCCCATCACTTCGGATTCCGGTCAGCTCGGCATTTAGTGCGAGCTCCTGCAATTAAACCCTTCCCCATGGCATTTTACCACATGGTGTCATGCTACAGCACTGTTTACTTAATCGCCTTACTCTGCTAGATGGCAAGTGTTTCATTAGGGCCTGTGAGGAATTTGTTATAATGCAGCATAATCTAATGAGGGCTTGTCTCCAGTCAGGACACGTTTGCATTACTGGTTGATGTGATTATGGGGGTAAAGCTTCAGTAGAAACTGGACTAGGGAGCCTTTTGCACACAGGTTTAAAAATAGAATTATGTTACTGCTAAATGAGTACCTGCAAGGTTTGGTATGGTTCATTTCGTTGCTCAGCTGTGAAATAATGCAAAGGACTTCTCTTTTTAAAAGTTCAGACAACTAATTTAATATGTAAACAGTAATTCTTTGGAGAGATAGGTGTGTAATAATAGTGCCATTCTTGTTTAATTGTGGACAGACTTAAATTTAGCATCGTGTCATAAAAACATGATGCATGCTTTTAATTTGAGGTATAAAAGTGAGTTGAAAAAATGCCTTCCAGGTACTTGAACTGAGTCCTCGTCTTTGATTTTGCTTAGAGAAAAGTCAGTGGTGGGAATTGGTTTAGAGGATGTGATTCAAATTAATTTCCTTGCAGGAGCCTCGATTCAGGGTGTAATCTAGAGTTTGGCACTGCTAATAAAGGTGAAGTGTAATTATTTACCAAATGGCACTGAAATGGCATCTATAATAAGGACTAAGCACATGCTGAATTATTTGGATAAAGATAACCTGTGCTTTCAGTGTTACTCAATGGGAAAATGCTGTGACTTCCTGTGAGGACCACAGGTTTGTTCAGCTTTCATTTCCCCACTGTGTCTCCCTCACCTCCTTTTCCAGACTTGGTGTGAATCTCTGAGCCAGATTTGGTGTATCTTAGTAAGAATGAAATGCATATCTCTAGGAGACTAGGATGCTTGCAAATGGGCAGCTTAATATATTTTTACATCTTATTAATTGCATGTTGTCAAGAAATGGAATTTTGCAACTTCTTTTCTCCTTTCTCTCACTTTTTGTGATTTATGGTCTCCATTTTGCCCTTTCCCTCTTTTCTGCTGCCTTCGAATTCGCTTCCTGGACTGCAAACGTTTTGTAAGTGTGAAATGTTGAGCAGTGAATCTCATTTTGCCCTGTTTCCACCCCATTCTGCACTTGATTTACGCTCCAGTGTGCAACCCCACGTTACCAGGCTCCAAAGTGCAGCAGACTTGGCTTTGCACGTGGCAAAGGCCTTGGGAAGGAAATCAGCCAGCACTCCAGCGAGTTCTTTGTGTGCCAGTGTCACATAAGTCACTGTCCAGAGAAATGGACCTGGAAAATCCATTTCTTCCTGCAGCCATGTAGAGCTGGAAGGGCTGAGCTACAGAGGAACCCAAGTAAGAAATGAAAGCCAGAGTATTCATCATCTGGGCACAGTTTGACACTGCTTCGTGGCTTTATTTTTAAAAGGAAAAGAAAGAAAAAACCCTTTCACAAAACTGCAACTCCCAAGCCTTTATCTCCCTCTGCTTGAGAGCTGCTAGCTTATTTTCTAGAAAAATATCTAAAGTATTTGATGCTAAACTTCCTTTTAGATGAAAATTTGGAGGGGCTTTACCAGATATGTGCAGAAATAATTGTTGGCAGCAGATGTTTAAGCTTTTCCTAAATGAGGCATTCTTTAACCAGATGATGTAGCTTGTTGTCACTCTGAAATACTGATCTGGAGTCATGAATTCCTAATCTGTTCCTGAGGCTCCCACTGCTGGATTCCAGATGTGGAAGATAACATGTTTAAACAGTGCTGCTTCCTTTCCATCCCACAGAGTTTCAGTTCTTTCTGTTCTGTACTCCATCTCCTCCTCTAAGATGTGATTTATGGATTCCTGAACAGCATCAGGAGCGAGCGGTGCCCTGTCCCAGCAAACTAATTTTATATGATTGTGTTTATACTCAAGATGAACAGTTCTCTTGCAATTTGAACTCAGCCTTTTGCTCTGCCCCTACACTTCAACTAACAGGTGCCTTCAGGACTTTTGCCGTAATAATGCTTTTGAACATCAATTAAAAAAATGTAGTGTAGGCTGATTTAATAAGCATCAGAAGCATCAAAAGCAGGTACTTTGCAGTTTTCCCAGGTGCAGGTTCTCCCAAACCTGTGGACAAGTCGTTCTTTGCATGTCTTCGATGTCAATTTAATTTGCAGACTGCATTAACATTTTATGAGTAATTATTAATTATTATGAGGTGTTAGAAATACGTGTATTTAATAACAGGTGTATCGGATTGCAATCAGTTATCATTTATTACCCAGAAGATTTTCCCTTAAACAATGGAAGTATATGGCTTGCACAGCATAATTACAGGCTGTGGTCTCCTTCTGCTGCTGCTGCTGTTCTTGGGATTGGTGAGTAGGAAATCAGTTTATCTCCACTCCAAGGACACCTTTTTAGTCCTGTAAGTGTTTGCACACAGGTGAAGCAGGATTTGAGAGCTGGTTGTATTTGGTTCCAGCCCACACTGTGGGATGTTGTGTGGACTAAAGGAGTACATAATATATTCTTTTAACATACAGATTTAAAGTGTGAGGTAACTTCCTGTCCTTTTGTTTCTTCCCAGCCCTTCCTGGAAAAAAACCCCAAACGTGTAAGAAACAGGTGGGAGAAGCAGTCATTTGAGCTTCATATTGTGGTATGGATGGCCTCAGAAGGATGTTATAAATTTATGGCCTCTATCATCCAAAATTCTGCTCTTTCATAGCATTGCAGTGGGTTGGCTGCCGAGTTGTCTGTTACTGTGCTCTACTTGAGCTGTTTGGAATATTACTTTGAGAATTGGAAGGGCTCTGGGGTGCTAAAAGTGATTATGAGATTTTTCTTTGCTTGACAAGATGAGCAGGTCCAAGTGAAGTACGAGGCAGTTTTGTGGATTGACGGCAGACGGGTTTCAATCACAGAATCGTGTTGTGATCTGCTCCTCTTTGAGGTGGGATACCAGTGGAACTGAGTTTCAAGGGGATAATTGAAACCCAAATTCTCAGTTCAAGTGTCATACCTTTTTTGTTTTTTAATTATTCTTAAAAAGATTCAGTGACTCATGGAATTCTGAGAGTTCTTCAGAAACTTTGTTTATAATTTGTCTTCCTGGAAATCAGAGTAAAAGGTGGTATATTGAGCAGAAACGCCAACTGTCCTAAAATCTTCATTTTAGAATCTGAAAAATGAAGGCTTCCCAGTCCTTATCAGTAAATATTTCCAGTTGTGAGTGAGTATTATCCTTCAGCTTGCATGTGACAGTGGTTTTGTGTGCTGATGCCTCTGCTGTGTAGGAGTCTCTGAAGCCTGCTTAAGTGATCCCGGCTTGTTACTTCCCACCCCAGAGATAACCTCCCCTCCTCAAGTACCTGACCCTCTTAAAAATCAGGAATTAATTCTATGAATGAGGGCTGTTTTGAGTGGTAAAATAATCCTTTTGGCTAGCCAGGGTAAGCCCAGAGACCAGGCAGAGCCCTTTGAGGAAATTACAGTTACACTTTTCCCAATAATAACACAACTTTCACAACTCCCCGAGGATCACGAGACAATTTATTGGGCTCTGCCCACAGAGTTTGGCTGAGGGCTGTGGCTTTTCCTAATCTGCTTTCTTGAGAGCCAATTGCTGCAGTTCCTGATTTTCATTTGTACACTGAGCTTTCTCTACTCATTCCTTCTTCTGAAATTTTACTGTATCTGAGTGCCAGGAAGCTGAGTTTTAACTCTGAAATGATGCTGGTGTGATTCTGCCGTGTCCCAGGATGTGAACTGAGAAATTTTGTTATGCTGAAGTTCACTTTCCATCTGGAAACCAAACTCTCAAGATGCCCGTGAAGAAATTTAAATTCCTTGAACAGAATTTTGTTTTCACTGCCCCAAACCAGTCATCTGGGAGTCTGGCATACTATGTACAATAGACTGAGAAATTTTTGGTAGTGATTACAATGATGGGAATGGAAATGTACCTTTTCATCACTTTTAAATAATCTAGAGACAGTGGACATTAACCCCGGGACATAATTCAGTTGAAGTGTACCAGTCAAGATCCAGTTTAAGTGTTTTTGATGTTTTTCTCTCAAAGTCATTGGTTGGCAGTAGGTAATTCTTTAATACAAAGGAGTTGTTTTCATTTGCAACATTAGTTGCAAGAAAATTTATGGTGTATTATACTTCTCTGCAAAATTCAAGTGGTCCTCTGGAAGAAGGTAAGCAATAAATAATGCTGCTTCATGCACTGAGTGGACATGAATACATTTATTAGTATAATAAGAAAGCCTTGAAGTAAAATTGTCTAGAAGTGTTTTTACTAGGTTTCACAGTTATGTTCTCTAATGGAAAACTTTCCCTCATGCTAGTATATATTTAGTCTCATCTGAAAATTAGCATATGGCAAAATACCTGCTGTAACTACAAAACACAGATATAGGAGAGACAGAAAATGTCTCTGTATTAAATCATTATGCTTTAATCTAAAGTATTTACATGCCTTTTAAGAATACTGACAAATCAGGGTGTCTGACTATATAGCAGCACTTGTATGAGCTTAAGTTTGCAAACACCAAAATCAAGAGATAAGGTGTGAGGTTTTTTCAGGGTCTAGTGATTTCTTTTAATCACCTCAGACTCATGGTTTCTGAGAAAATGGGTTGTTGGTTTTATTTCTCAGGGCTACTGTTACATAACCCCCCCAAACCCTTAGAACTATAGTTTCCTCCTTAAGTAGGCTTAAAACACACATGGGAGCTTTAACAACTAAAGAGAGATATTCAGCAAGGACTGTTGCTGTAGGACACAAAAGAAAGATGAGAGACTCCAAATATTTCAGAAGGCAAAGAGCATAGAAAAAGAAGCTTTATTTTCTAATTCTTACTACCTTTTATAATGTGTTCCCATACAGACTTAACATGATGGGTGAATAGGAAGGACACCTCTCTAATCCCATTGGTTAAACCAGAGAAACAGCAAAACACCACCTGGAGAAAGATTGTTTTGAGAAAGGAGAGTTGTTTGCCAAGATTGTTTTGAGAAGAAACTTCCTTGAGAAGTTTTTCCTTGGGGAAAAAGTTAGCAGCTGCTAGCAGGCTAAAAATCTTTCAGACTCAGAAATCTCAGACCCACAAAGGACTGAGTGCAGGACTGGCAGTGCCAAAGGCTCTGAGCTGGAAGAGTGACTTCATTAGCTGGCATCACCTTTTATGATCTCTTTAGGCCTCATCCCAGTGAGTGCTGGTTCCATACACCCAGACCATCATCCCTGCTAACCCTGCTTTGACCTGAAAACAATTCCCTGCCTGGAAAAGCACAGTCCTCAGCCTTTCTTCTTTCAGATATATCCTCATAGTGAGGATATCTCACTATGAGGATATCTCTGAAAATCAAAGTGAACAGAGAGGATGTAATCGTAGAAGTGAAGTTTTTGCATTTCATTTGTCTCAGTGACTCAGATTCAATGTCATGTGCACAAATAAAAATACTTGTCTGTAGCTGGCTGTTCTTCCAAGAGTGACAGAGTCGGGCTTTGTCCTTTCTAACCAGCTAAATATCATTTGCTTATCTGGCCTCAGACTAAACTCTGGAGGCACGTGCAGGAGATCTCAAGAAATGGGAGGAAAATAGGAAATAGGTGGAGCTATCTTCAACTTGTCACCCTTCAGGATAAAACTGCACTTAGAAAATTTGAAAAACTGAGAATCAAATTGCTGTTCCTGCTTTGAGTCAAACAAGGGTAGAAATCCTGTGTGTGTTAGGGAGAAGGTGGCCTCAGAAAAGGTGCAGGTAACAATTCCTCCCTGCTCTGCAAGGCTGGGGTTGGATTCTGTCCCTGCATCGCTATCTAAAAACGCCTTATCAGAAGTGATCACAATCAGATCAGATTCTTAGTCTGAGGGTGACAAGTCAGAAGATGTGAAATTCCCAGTGAAATAACCTGCCTATCAAACAGTGCCTGCATGCATTCCTGTGTACAGCACGAACACCCACAGATCCGCTTTTATTGCCTTCTTTCCTCCAGTTGAGATCCTGTGAAATCCCACTCAGAGGGGGGCAGATTTTATGGCTGGATTTTATTTTATTGTTTCTGCTTGCTCCATATGTATTTTTGAGCTCCCTGTGTATGCCTGCGTACTGTGTTAGAAATTTAGGAATAAATTCACAAACAATCTTCCAGAAGTCATTGCAGTGCAATGCTTTCCTTCAGGAAGGCTTTTTGGTCCTGTCTTTGCTTTTATGACCACGTGGAAATCAGCTGAGATACTCGAGAGAAAATATGAGAGAATTTATTTTGCATTTAGTGTAGATTTTAAGCTGTGCTTAACAAAACCTTAGTGCCTTAAGCAGCACAGCAGCTCCTCCAGCCATACACATTCACTCTTTCAAGACATTCCACCATGAAGGATTTTGTTGTTGTTGTTGACTTTATTTCTGTGGTTTCTTAGTCCCCTCTTTGTTCTGCAAATGTGAAGTGTGGTATGTTTCAATTCCTTTGCTCCCTGGAAATGTTAAAGCCATTTGCTGTTCTAACTGATCCCTGCTTGGAGTGTTTCATTACCGATGCAATCTCGAGGTGAGCATTATAAAGTGAAGTATTATTCTTGATCTCACTGCGAAGCTGTAGGGAGTCAAACTGCAGGCAGCCAATGTCAAAATCGCCTTTTCTAAAGGATTTTTTTTCCCTCTCTTTTTTTTTAGAGTGAGGGTGAAGTGCATTTAAGGCTGTGTTTGCTGATCTTGAAGCTCGGGATGTAACGAGTGAAATGACAGAGAAAAAATATGACCTTGCAAAGAATGAGACGAATAAAAATCTACATGAGCTTTGGGAATAATGGAAATGAGGCACAGCCCAAATGAATGAGACCTTTAAAGGTTGCCTTTCCCTTCAGAAAGGTTTTTGATACAATATGAAGCTTCTAACAAATGGTTAAGAAAAGACAATTATGGTACTATCCATAGGGTTCAGAATTCAAGGTGCTCAGACTTGCAGCATTTTGACAGCCATAGAAACTGTTTCCATTTAATCTATTTTACAAGAATGAAAGAGTGTTTTCGTGCTCTAAGTATGTAGAATATTTAGTCATTAATTTGGTTTTATACTGTTTTCACTGCTGAGATTTGAGCATATTGTGGAAAATTAATTATCTTAACGCATACCATACTTATGAAGTATTGATTTGCCTTTTCCAGTTAGAGAAAATTGTAGCTTTCTTCCCTCTTAAATTGAATTTATTTCTTCAGAGGAGTTAGACTGGAAAATGCTTCATGAAAAGCCAGGATATTGAAAAGCGGGGTGTATTGAGGGGATTTTTTGAAATTAATTTGAAATATTTCGGGCACCTTTCTTTCACAGCCCCTCTTGTATCAATCCCCAAAGAAATTAGGTAGTGCATCTTCAGCCATTAAAGAATGAGTTGATGTTGATGATGAGGGTGATTATTATTGTTGTTGTTGTTGTTGAATCATGTCCAAAGCTTCTTCATGTAACTGAACTGATGATTTTTTTTACATTCATTCTAGAGCGGCTGGTTTTGGAAAAGGGAAGGAGAGATGGGAGTGGGAAGGAAGTTGGTTGGTTTGGTACACGGGGTTTGTTCTAGTTGTGTTTGTTTGTTTTTTCTTTTTTTTTTCTTGGAGCAAAATCTCTAGCTTTAGGAACAATGGAAAAAGAAATTATATATATTGACTTCAATTTTCCTGTTGATTTTTGTTTTCTGTGCCAAACGCTCCTCAGGATCTCTAGTGAGTGGCACCAGTTGCACACTGGTGCTCTTCCTGCAAACCCTCTTGTTATTGCAGTGTGTGTGATGGACCCTCCCTCTCCCTCTGTTGCCCTGCCGTGCTTCTCCTCTCTCCTGCTCCGCCACATTTCACTTGTGATTCCTGCAGCTGACACGTGAATGTTCAGAATTCCCAAACAGCCCACGGCTGCAATTAGCCATTTGTCAAGGTGTGCATGAACCAAGGGGGCTGCTCGCTGCACTTCTGTCCTTCACTTGATCTGCTGACACACCACAGAATTATCCTCTCAGCTCCATGAATGACAAAAGTCCCACAGCAGCGGGAACTCGTCTGGGTAATATATAAAAACCCCATTGTGTGCATTCACCCTTCCCCTCCTCAATGTAGAGTTGTTTTCCCCTTTCATCTCAGCGTTCCTAAAGGCAATAAAAGCTTTGTCCAGCAGCAGTTATAAATATCTGCTGTGCCACACCCCCAGTTCTGTGCTTTTTATGCTTTGGCTTGTATGGCTGGAACCCCACGAGGCGTTTTCAAGTGTCTTCTCCATCCAGCTCAAGCCGTTCTCATCACTCCAGAAATGTCTTTCTTCAGCTTACAGGACAGAAGAATGAGCTCCCTTCAGAGCTTAATAGACCTCTGCCTCACACAGCAGCTGAAGGGGTGCTGAGGTAGTGTAATGAGAGCACAGGCAGTCCAAGTTGGAAGTAAAATACATTTTCTCTGTGATGTGCTCAGCCTTTTTCTGCCCCGGGGCTTAAAAACTGAAATCGACTCTTTAATTCAGCGTTCTCCTCCGCACGCTGAAATTCTGCTAATGATTTGAGAGAGTTAACAAGAGGGTAGCAAAAAATGATGTGTCAGATACGTCCGAAACCATAAAAATTCTAGAGGCAAAACAATTTGAGTCGCGTCAATGGATTTTGAAAAATACCACTTTCTGTCTACTGGAGGCCAAGGAAGAGAACGTATTGAGTTTATTTGTGTCACAGTATTTTTGCAAACTCCTCATTAAATCAGACTTGAATTAAAGATTGGCTTAACCACAGTTAGAGTGTTATTACCCTTATTTCTTTAGAATAGCAGAAGAGACAAATTTTCAAGTTTAAAAAGAGTGTAGAAAAATGTCTAAAAATCTAAAAGATCTAAAATCTAGAAAAGCGCTTCAAAACACAAATACATTTTTTTTCCTTTTTTAATTTTTTCTTCTGTAGAAGCAGCGCTCTTGGGAGAAGGGCTGGGGTTGGTGATTCACCAGTTCAGTTTGTCTTACAAATGTGACACGTGTGTCAGTTTTTCTGATTTTTTTTTCCTTTTTTTTCCCCATGAGTTTTTATTGGGCAAGCTTGCTGTGCGTCATGAGTGCAAGGTTTCAAGGAGATTAATATCCATTTCCAGAAACGTGGCAATTTGTTATGATTTGTGATTCATAAAGGTGGCTATTTACACCATCTAAAATGTTGAATAGGGCATCTATTATTTCCTGTCTAATTTTTTTAAAGTGCTACAAAGAAGTTCATTTATTCAGCAAGATAATTGCTTTTCATGACACTTTAACATCTGCTTCCAAATGATATCTTCAGCTCTGCAGCAACACTTAAATCTGCTTTGGAGTTGGAAGCTATTACATGTTAGCAAAGGCATATGATGCAATTTTAAGCTCTTCATGTGTATTTAAAATAAGATTGATTTGCACCAGTTTCTTTTCTAGGGAACTACAACTTAAACTAATTCTTAGTGATCCAAAGGCATTTAAAACTGGTTCATGAAATCCTCATTCAGAACTACAAAGCTCAGAAATCTTTCAAAGGCAGTTTACTCCAGCATCACTGTCACGGCTGGAAAAGCCCAGCTTCCTGGCAACTGTTTGGTGGGCTTGGTTTTTGTTTTTTGGGGTTTTTTTTCCTTGATATTGCCTGTTCTTAGCTCAAAAAATGCTATGTAAAAATAAATTCTTGCAGTGTGTCCTTTGGTGCAAATCAGCTGGAATTGGGAAGGTAGATTCCTCAGAGGATAGGTGTGGGTTTTTAACAGAAAGCTTGCAACTAAGAGCAAATCCCCAAACTTGGCTGTATGTACCTGTGTTCCACACACCTGCTTGGGATGTGCAATAGTTCCTGGTCCCAAACTGGTCTCTGGCTGGCTTTAGCTGTATGGGTCCAGCTGGGGAAACAGTCCTGAACACATCTGAAGAGTAATTTTTTTTTTTTTTTAATAATATACTCCTGGCAGCTACTCCCATCTTGTCATGGGTCTGATATTTGGCTGGACATTATATCTATTATCTGGCTTCTTCCAATTAGGAAGAGAGCTATTTCAGCTTCAGCAAAGCCTCTGTTTCTTACGGGGTGGGAATGAGAAAGGAAGACAGTGAAAAGCCAGTTAATGAGGCAAAAGATGATCTAAGCTTTTCTCCTGCACTGGCTGGTGGTTGATCACTATTTCAGGTTCTGGATTTGAGGAGGATATTGCAAAGCTATGGACACAGGAGAATACTTTGGCAGTCCCTCTTGCCTGGGAACTCCAAGGTTCTTTCTTGTGACCTGCAGACTGGGCTGAACCTGCCCTGTGTTTGACCAGTGGTTTTTGCAGATTGGTGGTGTGATGGAAATGCAGCCAAATGTCCTCTCAGATCCCACTGTCAAGGCAAAGGA
This sequence comes from Cyanoderma ruficeps, assembly GCA_008694505.1. NCBI lineage: Eukaryota > Metazoa > Chordata > Aves > Passeriformes > Timaliidae > Cyanoderma > Cyanoderma ruficeps. Next base: position 5,098,294 of record VZDJ01000052.1, read on the forward strand.
GGACATGAGCTGTTGCTGTTGCTGTCTGATTAACATCACGGTAAATGGGATCTGTTAAGTCTAAACAAAATTTGCTTTGGTCCCCACTTTTGAGCATACCTTTATTATTTTTAATGGATTGAAGCTGACAGGAGATTTGTGTAAGAAGATTTCGCAGAATTCTAATGAGAATGAGTTCTTTGTCGGCGCGCGACAAAATCCTGACTCATTCAGGGAATGAAAGATGGTGTTAGTGTTATCCAAGATTATTTACAGAATATTTATAAACGGCTAAACGGTTCTCTGTTGTGTACTGGAGACATCCGTGGGCTCTGGAAGCCCTGAGGCAGCAAACACCCCTCTAAGTCGGAAGGGAGTGGGTAATTACTGTTGGTAATCCAGCAGGAGCTGGGGAGGGCTGTGTGGGCACGGAGCCTGTGCTGGCAAGGGCAGAGGTGAAGAAATCACAGAATGTTCCGAGTTGAGAGGGACCCACAAGGATGCACAGGACAGCCCCAAGAATCTTACTGTGTGTCTGAGAGCATTGTCCAAACGTTTCTTGAACTCTGTCAGGCTTGGTGCTGGCAACTCCATTTCCTTGGGGGCCTGTCACTGGTCACCACAGAGAAGGGCTCAGAGTCTGACCCTCCTCTTCCCCTCATGAAGGAAGTTGTAAAGTCTCCCCTCAGTCTCCTCCAGCTGTACAGACCGAGTGCCCTCAGCCACACTCCTCCATACAACTTCCCTCCAAGGCCTTCTGTCATCCTTGTGGCCCTCCTTTGGATGCTTCCTAATACCTTGATGTCTTTTTTATATTGCAATCTTTAAAACCTTAAAATCCTGCATGCACACAGCCCTCAAGGTGAGGCTGCAGCAGTGCAGAACAGAGAGACCATCACTTTGCTGGAGCAGCTGGTGATGCCGTGCCCGGAATGTGGCTGGCACAGAGCACACTGTTGATGGATATTCCACTTGCTGTTGGCCAGGCCTCCCAGCACCCTTGCAATGACCACGTGAGAACTGTATAAACCCAAAGGGGCAAAGCAGAAACCCTCAAGGTCCTCTGCTGCTGCTTCATTCACCCCTGGCCCCACAGGGCTGCTGCAGTGGTTTTTGTGGCTGTCAGGAAGCCAGCAGTGGGACAGCAGCTCAGCCAAGCCTGCCTTGGGTGCTGGATACTGAGCAGCCCATCAGCACTTCCCCAGGGCAAAGGTAGCAGCAGCAGGGTGTCGTGCAGGTCCAGTGCAGCTGAGGTGTTTGATGGCCTTTCCTGAACAGAGCTGCTTCTCTCTCAGCAGTTGCAGGTGTGCAGTGACCCCCTGTTTTCTGAGGGGGTAATTGCAGTATCCTGTGTGTAGCCATGAGTGAATGCAAACTTCTGCACAGGCAAGGAATACTGCATGAGGGATTTAATCCTTATTACGCACGTAGCCTGTTCTCAATACCTTTCTCAAGTCCTTTTCTGCTCTCTGGGAGCATATGGGCACTGCTAAAATAATGCATTAAGGAGGAAGCAGAATTTTCCAGCTGCCTCGGTAGTAGGCTTCCATTTCTGGGGTTCGTAGATTTGTGTAAAATTTATCTTATCAGTGTCTCGTGTTTTGATGACTGTTTAGTAATAATGGTCACCCACACAGTGTGCTGGGACACCATGCTGTGTGCTAATGAGCACTCCCAGAGTTCTGTGAAGGCCTCAATTAATCATCATAGTGCCAATTAAAAAGGCCATTAGAAATACTGTCTGTAGCCATCAATCCTGCGTAGCTGTTCCTTCTCCAGGAGGTGCATGTGTAATGCACTCAGATATGCACAAACATATCCAGACTCCCTTTTCCAGGTCGATAGGACCTGGCAGAGCTACTGGGAAAAATATATTGGCAGTGGCAATGAATTCCTATTCTGTCTTACATTCCTAACTGTAGTTAGATCCCAAATTTTTTCTGGTCTGCTAAATCTTAAATCAGGTTTTGTTTCCCCAAGTAAGGCCTGGGTTTCATGTGACACAGTTGCACTCAACCTCTCTTTGGAGTTGCATTGCAGTATTATCAAGGTATGATTTTTAAGGGCTACATTCATTAAATCCTTTTAGAGCAGTGACTTTGGCTTCTTGTTGATGCTGTCGCTGTTTTTATTAGGAAGTGGACCTCGTGCTTTGAGCAAGGGTCTAAAAATTCTTGAGGGGCTGTTGTTCTGGTTTTTTCTTGTCGAACATCTGCCTAAGTTGTTGAGAGTTGCAGTGAGGCTCTGGAAACCCGTGTCCTCATGCTCAGCAGAGGTGAGCCGTGCTCTGCAGGAGGAATGGAACTGGATGGGTGAGACCTGTAGTAAGTGCACCTTTATCAAGAACCTGGAACTGAACTCAGGATTTTTCCCTGCTGTTAGCAAGGACTTTGTGAAACAAGTAGCAGATATGTGTGCTATCACAGAAGATAATCTGCTAGCTCTGTCTTTTACTTCAAATGTTTAGGTACCAGATTTTTGATAAGTGGATCTTGATATGGATGTCAGCATCCATGTGCTGTTTCATCGTGGGATATCAGTTTGGCTTTTTAATTGACAGAAACAAAAAAATCAAAAAAAAATAATAATCCAAACAAAACCAATTCCAAATTTTTGCAGTTTCCAAATCCCAGAAATTACATACAGAGGCTATGCACTAAAAGAAGCCCAGCGAATTACAAATACTTGCAGTTTTACCTAAGTCTTCACCTTTGTATATGATCATCACCATTTAGTTTTTGATAGTGTGATCAGAGAGCTCAAAAGATTTTTTGATTGCAGAAGAGGATATGGCTCTAGGAATCAGCTTTGTGGCATGCAGGAGCTCAGTGTCAGGTGTATTTGCTGAAATTGTGAGGTGGGAGTTGTGTGAAAGAGAAGAGATAGAGATGTTATCATTTCATTGTGTGGCCACCATCCTCGTAGAGGACCTGGCATCATCACCTCAGGCAGACATCACCCGCTGATATTTCCATTCCCAAAGCAAAGAGCTGGAGGTCGGGGCAACCACAGCTCCTCCTGCTGCCCCTGAAATCATCAGGGAGATGCTGTGAGCCCCACGAAATGCTGAATGCCCCCAGTGGGTGGACCTGCGGGCTTTCCACAGGGCATGCAGGAATCTCGGAGTCAATCGACCTTTGTCTTGCCGGATCCCAGCTTTTATCCAGGGAATGATAAAATGCTTTTGTCAGAAGGGAGTGGGAGAGTTTGCAAACAGTAAATAGCTTTGTTGTAAGTCAGCATGCTGATCACCAGGAAAGCTTGATGATATTAAGCATTTTGCATTCAGGGAGAAATCCAGAAGGGTGGTACAAGGCAGCCAGAAATCACAATAAGGCCAATTATTAACTAGTTTCTTTTCATTCAGTGAGGCCCTGTGTTTGTCATTTGTAGTGGGGCAGAGGAAAGATGCAGCTTGTTAACAAGAGTTTAAAAGGGTGACATTTCAAATTAGCATATTTGTAATAATAAAGGAACATAAAGCTTGTGTCTGTTAAAAGGAAATTTTAAAATGAAACCTCTTTCCTGCCCTTTAACTGAGAGTCTTGCAATTATGTTAAATCCCAAAATGTGGCTTCATTATTCATTTCCTTTTTTACCAGAATGTAAAATAACAGGAGCTTGAGGGTTTAGTGTATTAAAAGAAGAAGCAATCCTTTTTTCATTATAACTTCTGGTTGTGTTTTAATTAAAGGTATTAGGAGAACCGTCATGGGTAACACATTTTTAAATTCTTGTACATTGTGCTGAAGAATATCTCGGAAGGGGATTATGTGCATAACTTGTTCACTCACAGTGAAGTAGACCAGATTTTGTTATTCCTTACTGCTTATCACCTGCAACTTGCTCATGTGTATTTACACGGCAGAGAGGAAGAATAGGAGTGTCTTTGTGTGTGAGCTCTCTGCGGTTCATAACAAACTGAGACTGTTTTTGGCAAAGTTCAGTGTTGTTTACCCATACTGAAAAAAGCTGAAACTACCAAAAAATTTGACAAACATTTAAAGTTAAGGCCAAGAAAAAGTATTTACTTGGCTTTTCTTTCTCATTTCACCCCACCAGCTTTCCCCATGTGTCTCCCAAGTATTCCCTCATGGCTTGTTTCAGCCTGTGTTTGCATGTGCCACCTTCAACAGGTTTTTGGTGGTTCATTCCCGTGGCCCTTGCTGTTCTGTTGGAATCAATGGTGTTCCCTGCCTGCATCCTGCCCCAGTGATGAGGTGGTGCCTTTCTGCAAATCCCAACAATTGAAGAGAGTAATCCAACAGAATTCTCTGCAAGCTTCTGCTGATCTGGTGATCAGCATTATAAGCCAGCGTTTTCCCTTTTTTCTTGGAGAGTTTCCATGTCACTACCTGTAAAATGGTGCCTGAAGTACTTCACAGGAATGATGATGAGCAGTACAGAGTAATGGATGATGCACTGGTTGCTGTTTGGAGTTTTAACCTCCGGTATTCTGGATGAGAAGAGGATGGAGGAAACCACTGAGGTTGTCCCCAGAAATTTTACTGTGATGTTTTTTGGTATAGATTTTGAAAAGCTTAAACTGTAAGCTCCTAGGAGGAGATTTTTTTTAAAAGTAGAATGGTGTTTCCACCCACTCCCAGGCATCTGTGTCAGCAAGGAGTGTCACCACTCCAACAGCTGCCAGTGCAGCTGACCTGGGTGTGAATGGAGAGGTCTCTGTTGATTGACGTTTAAACAAAATGTTAATTTGTTGACGTGCCATGTGGTCCCAGTGGGGCTTGCTTAGATGACCACATGCCTTGAAGAGCCAAAGTTTTGGGCTGTCACAAGGAATTTGTGTGGTTTCTTTCTGTTTGTTCTTTGTACTGTTGTTTTCCTCCAGCAGATCTGAATCACTTACAAGGTGGCTGTGAGCAGGTCTTTTTACTTTGATATTTAGCTGGGAAAAGTTAAACTTGTGCCTGAATTCAGCTGCAGTTACTGTCTATAAACACATCAACCCAATTATTAGGTGAGTCAGGGTTATTTTTCAGGGAGAAAAGGATACCCCTGAAATAATACCATATGCTGCCTTCTCTGCTTGGATGAGAGGAAGAGCTGTGTGGTTTCACTACTGTTGTGCTCTTTTTCAACAACTAGTGAATAATCTGAGTTAACTTTTTCCTGTTTAATTTTTGAGTTACTTAACTGACTGCTGGTTGACCAGCCATGCTGAAAGCAGGTGGGAGAATCTGTTCAGATGGCCCTAATTTTTCTTTTCTTACCTTTTTTCCTGTTCCAGTTATTTTTTCTTTTTCTTCTTAGGATCTCACCTTATTACAAGGTAGGGAGGGTGGCTGTGGCCTAATTGTTCTTACCTAGATAATTAACATTCATTCAGAAATGTGGGTCTTCCTTGCAATTTTCCCCAGATAAATGGTTCTCAAATTTAGTTACAATAATACAATAAATGCAAATTTATATTCCTATGAACATAGCAAAGGGAGCATAAAATAAATTCATACTTATTCCCATCTGTGCTTGGTATGAGTGCTGATATACTCCAAAAAAAATTAGGTCCAAGTGTTTTGTCAAACACAAAATTTTGTCTTTTCTTACCACACAAAAGCAAACTATTTATCTTGCAAGTATTTGAAGATTTATAGAGTCCACGAGAAGAAATTTCTGCCCATTAATGCACATTATTAATGAATGCCTCTGGTTCATTTGGGAGTTTTGTATGTAAGAAACAACATTAATAGACTGGTGTGTGAAAATTTGTCTAAAGTGCCTGCAACAGTATTTACTTCAGTGGAGACATCCCATAGAGATTTGGCAGTGCCAGCACTTCAACAGAGTGCCCAAGGTGAAATTTTCTACTGGTTGTAACATTAACAAACTACATCAGACATCATAAAGAGTGTTGTAAAAAGTAAATAATAGGATTGCTTGGGAAATTACTGAGGGTAAATAGTTGTTATAATTAGTGTTTGTTGAGGTGATCTGAGATGCTGAATCTGGAAGAGTACAGAACTGTGCAGTGTGTCAGCTGACACGGCGCTGGGTGAGCTCTGTCGTTCTGCTGCCCCATGTGATCACTAAAAGAGCAGAATAAATTTTGAATTTATAGCAGACTATATCCTTTTCAAACTACCCTCAGTTAAATATTTTCTGTCTTTCTGCTTGCGAATGTGTATGCACAGACAGAGGCACAGTGTTTGTCAGACATCTCAGAAGACAAAACTAGAGCCGCTGCAATTTTGGATTTAATGGCTGCTGTGGTATCTCTCAGTTATTAGCAGTTTGACACTCATCAAGCCCAGCTTTGGCAGCACTTTGGGCCATCGAGTGAATTTTTGAATTGAATTTTGAATTGAAGCTCTTGGCTTGGCAGCAAATTTCAGAGAAGCGCACTGAACTATGGGGAGTGGTTTAAAATCCCAGATAAGATGGGAAAAACAACCCCCAAGGTGTCAAGTGTCTGTACAGTGAATTCGAGGGCGCTTTTCATTTTCTTGTCAATGAGATGAAAATGGAGCTCTTTCCCTGAGAAAGTGGGAGAAAGCAGCCACATGTAATAGCATTTTGCAGGAGAGGTAATGCCCTCTCGGAGAGGAAGCAGGAGAGCAAGCTGGTGTCTGTCACCTTCCTGCCCTCCACAGCTGCACATACAGCTGTGGGTAGAGGGCCAGACATTGGGTAAGTGGGGAGAACAAACAGCTCTTGTGGGATTTATTCCCATTATCCTTCCTGCAAAACCTAGGGAAGCCTCTGATAATTGACTGCTGGTGAAAATGATACATCCAGTTTGTTTTCTTTTGATCTGTTGGGCAAAGTGAAGAAGCGTAAAATTGAAGTGGGGGCAGAAGACGGGAGGGGAAAAAAGGAAGAGCAAGTCATCCAATGCCAGCCCTTGAAGCTAGAAAAATGCTGCTCAAAACTGCTGAGTATGAAGCAAACATCACCTGGATCAGCTTTCCAGCCTGACGGCGATAAACATGTGACCAATAATTCAACCTGACAGAGCAGCCATTCAGGAACACAAATATCACAAACGCTCCGTTCTGCTTATGCACCAGAAACACAACGTGTGAGCCAGGGCTTCCCTGACAGCACACCCATCTCTCCTGGCCTCGCCTTTGATGAGCATCTTCCATGGGAAAGGCTTTCTGATCCCATTAGAGGAGAGAGGCTCTGTCTCTGCGGTCCTTTTTGCAACCTGTGCGCTTTGTGAGCCGCGCCGTGCACGGGGGATTTGTTGAGAGATGTATCGGGACCTAACCTGTCACAGGCTGGCTTGTTACAGATGAAACCCTGTTGGCAGAAAGGATTAGCTGCAACCCAGAGAGAAAAACAAGTCATATATTTTAAAGGACAATTGTGGCACAAAATTTTGATTAGTTATTGGGCAAGTGGATAGTCAGGGCTTTGTGTTATTAGAGATTCTGTACCCGAGGAAACTGGCAGCGATTTCAGCCTGGTGCTGCCAAACTGTACTCCAGAATCTGAGCTTTCATATGAAAGAGGAGGGGGGGGAAAAAGGCAAAACAAACAGAAAACCCTCTATACCCTGCAGCTGCAGAGAAAATACTCAGAAACTCACTGTGACCAGGGTTGTGTTCTTGTCTTGAGTCAGCAATCAGCTTGAAGCAATACCTTTGAGAAGAGCGAACTGTGCTGGTCATTTCAATGCATGTGAGGTGTGGAGCCTGACATGTTTACACAGCAGCTAGCTCATTTCTGTGCTTTTTTGGGGGGGAAATTTCAATGTTGTGCATGCTGTTTGAGAAAATATCTTCTTAGGACACAAGAAAACAACCAGAAGGAACATCTATTATTTGTCATGTAAATAAGAATTAATGTTAAACATAACTTCCGCCCTCCTTCTCTCCCCACCCCACATCCTACAAAGAAAAAAGGAAGGAAAGAAAAAAAGCAAGCAACTTTTCAAATTCTGGAGAAATAGGTAAACAAGGGATATTTTCTTTGCCCATTGGAAAAAGCTTCAGTCATATCCAGACCCTTGAAAAAAATCAAAACAAAACCCCCCTTCTTCCTACTAGCCCCCTACATTCTCTGTAGTACCATATGCCCCAACTTACAATTATCCAGCTTTTCGTACATTCCACTTCTGCTCTGACTGCTACACAATGTACAACAATTGCACAGAGTCAGAAGGAGAATCTGGGAGGCACCAAGAATGAAGAATTTGGTGCCAGTTTAAAACAGACATAGCGAGTATGGAAGTAAATAACATAAGTAAAACTGGGTGCCGATGGTGGTTTTTCATTTCTGTGTGTCTCTCTAAATGTCCAGTCTCTGATTCATGTAAACAGTACTGTGAATTTCCCTTTTTTGCTTCAGCTTTGCCAGGTTTACATTTAGAGGCTGCAAAATGTAGGGGATCTTGAACTTCATGCTCGTGATGGAACCTGTTAATGAGTGGAACTATTGTATGGTTATAGGGCTCATGTTGGAGCATTGGAGCTCAACGTGAGGGAAGCACTGTAATTGCTAACAATTAGTACCGGGGAAGCCTCACTAAAGAGTCCCCTCATGCCAGATTCATATCCAAAATGTATCTGAAGTATCTGAACCATTTAAGAGGCTGGGAGGTAATACTTTGTCATTGCATAAGGCAGAAGACTTGTGTATGAAAGGGCAAGGGGATTGTGAAATAATTACTGGCTCTGCATTTAATTTGAGTCAATGAAAATGCCAGAATGATTGAAGTGTTTATGCTGAAGATCAAGGAGTTATATTGGAACAGGGTAATCAAAACCAGGGACATCTCCTTCACATTTTTTTAATATTTCTCAGGGAGGAGATAATGGAGGACTATCAGAGTATAGCGAGGGGAGTGCTGGAAGGAAAGTCAGGATCAAAGGTCACACCTGTGTGAAGTGATGGTTTGAAAATGACAAGTGAAAATAGAAATATGCTTCACTTGGCGGTGATGAATGAGTTCCTTGACCTGAGGAGGAAGACTGGAGGTGGCTTTGCACTGTGGAGATGGTAATTTGATAGTGGCAGTTATAGGTGAAAAAGCTGCCCAGTAAAAATATGGTGGGGAAAATGCCTGCTCTCAATTAGGTGTGGTACTCACGGCCCTGGGCCTCCACTGCCAGGGCAGCTGTGCTTTTCTCCAGCCTGGAATCCTTTCAGTTTGCCATTTTTCCATGCTTTCAGTGGGATTCTCCCATCCCTATTTTTATCCCACCTGTTCCCAGCATGCCTTTTACTTCATGTCCGTCTATGCTTTGCTTACCTCCAGCACAGAAATACTCTGCATCGTTCACCTGTGTTCTTCTTCTGACAACACAAAACCTCATAAAGTTGGTGAGCTGCTGGGCCTGGCTCAGAGTCAATATTGCTGAACATGGGACTTTACATGGAGTTTCCACCATGTGGCAGGGGGGATCACTCATATCTTGCTCACACATCTCTCATATCTCAAGGGCAGGAAAACATTTGCCAGTGGCCTGTAGCTGTGCCTCTCTGCAAGCAATAAATGCCAAGAGTCTTGTCAGCTTTTTAAATACTGAGGCAAGAAGTACGTTGTAGGCTGCTGGTGGCCTCAGCTAGAACATGAAGCATGGATTTTGAGGTTAGGAGAGGTTTGCTTGCTTAAAAGAGGTTCTGATGAGATGAATTATGAAAATGGCAATAAATCCTACGGTTTAAAAGGTAATAAACTGACTATTAATGTTTGAGGCAGAGCTCCAGGCAAACATGAGCAGCAGACTGAACCACATACCTTTATGTACCTTCCTCCTCCACAGCACTCAGCAGGAGAAGCTGAAACATCCTGAACTCTTCAGGCTCTTCCTAGAGGCCCCAAAGAGTCAAAAATGCTTCAAGACACCATGTTCATGGGGTTTTGTTCCTTTTTGTGTAGGCTTCTGTCCATCTGACCACGTGAGTCCCTTATTTACATGTGACATTGAGGCATTTCTCAGCTAAAAGTACTTTGCAGTCTAGTATGGTGCAATTAATCACGTGTTTGGGCATCACAAGTTTTATTGTGTTGTGAAACAAGATGGGTGGAAAATGGGCAATAACAAATAGTGAAGTGCCATCTTCAGCACAGTTCTTTTCTTCTGCAATTCTCCGTAAAAAATGTACCACAGGCTTCTTCTAAAGAGATGAGTTTAAAATGAGTAATCTTTCCTACATCAGATCGGGGTTTGATTGCTTGCCCACCCAGTTAGGAGGTAGCAGCTACTTGCCAAGTTCCAATCCCTGTGCTGTCATAAATCCAGTTTGGAGGCTCTCAACCCATTTGGGGAGCACTCAAATCCATAGTTCTCCCTCGTTCTCCTGCCCTGGACCTGAAGTCTGATCAGTGTTTAGACATTGCTTTGAGCTAATGATAATGTGCCTTTTAATTAGCACCAATATTTCTACTCTTTTGGGAAATAATAATGTGCTTCTTTTTTACTCCTTGACTGTTGACAGATGGCCACTTATTAAACATCATTAAATTCTGGTATCAATCATTTTTTGCGCTCTATAAAATATGCTCATCGTTTAAAGGAAATGATAAATATAGGAGGAAGATTTTCCACATGGATTGTGCAGAGTTTGATGCAGTGCTGCAGCAGTAATGGATGGAGGGAGGCCTTGTTTTTTAAGACAAAATTTTAAGCACAATCTCTGAGGCCTTGTTAACTCCCTTTCAGTGTATGTTAGGAGAAAGCCCTTGGATGGAAGCGGCCCGACTGCTTCTGAGACAAAGCCACTATTTAAACCTTCAAAAACATGAACTTTTGAGCAGCCTGTGCTTGTATGCAGAAAACATTTCATGCATTTACTCAGGAATCCACGCCGCACGTGGTTTTGTTGAATGCCATGGAAAAAGAGAAGATGGATTCCTGAGCGTCTGTTATTTTGCAGCCAGGCTTTATTTGACTTGATGCATTCTTGGCAAGAGCCTCCAATTCATTACTTGTGAAACTTTGTTTAATGGGTACAATTACGATCTGCATTGTGCCCTTGCTCATCTTAATAGCAGTATTAATTTGCAGGAAGGGACAAAAATCATCTTGCGGAGTTATCAAGCCGTGTTTAGGCTTTCTGAATGCTAATTAATTCAGAGCTCAAATGCTGTACCTGCTGTTTAAAAGGCTGGCAGCTTGTATTCATCACCTGAGTGACAGCTGTTCCTCGCCTTTTTTACTCTTAGGAAAAGAGTGGGGAGGATTAACTCCTTCTATGCTGATGACTGCCATTTTTTTTGAAGTTACAATTATGTTCAACATTTAAATCTTAATTTTTTTTTTCTTTAACAGAGTTGCTGGTTTTGACAGCGTATTAGAGAAAGGATTGGTGACTGTATGTTTTTAAGAGAAATTGCTAAATATTTATCCAAATCGCTGTTATTTTTTCTGGGCAGGGCAAAAGAACCCCAAACAGTCTCAGTGACATTTGATGTCAAAACCACTTCCTCCATGTAAGCTGAAAGAGAAACAACTAAAATATTGTTAAGTCAGATTTGGACATTTATAGTGAGTTTGGAATCTGAAGAATTTTTCTCCTGGAATCAACTCCCTTTTTTTTTTTTAATATTTACTGTCAAGAAAAGATTTATAAGCTGCAATTAAATTGAGTGTTCGCTTAGGCCATCTAAATGTCACAGAAAATAGAAAAGTACAGTTTTATATTTTACATGCTGCATTCAAAGCTCATTGAGTTGCTGTTTGTTAAACCTGCTCTAGGAAGATGGGGCAGCCTTTGGTAGTAAAGAAGGGGGCTGAAAGGCAAGCAGGTGATTTAATTTAATTCAGTCTGAGAAAAAGCATCAACTGGTACAATGCAGATTTCGTGTGCAGGTGTGAGAGGATTACGCAGTTTGCCTGAGTGACTGAGGAAGTGAGATAGTGATATTGGATTAAGTTCCCTCTTTTTCACAGAGGAACAGATAACTAAAATGTATATGTCAGCTCCATTCCCTCCTGCCCCAAATCAAAACACCTAAATAATACTACATTTCTAGTTTTGGGGGACACATGAGACAAATCAGCAGTTGTTTCATGTCAAAGGATGTTGCCGAGCTACCGACACCAAAAAAAATTCCACAAAATCCCGCGGTTAGTATTTTTGGGTAAATCCAAAGTTTTTTTTCTTTGGTTACTTCAAAGACGTACAAAGTCTGGTATGTGTTTTGCTGCATAAATATTTGAGACATACGGGTGTGCAGTAGACGTGTCATAATAACATAAAATTTTCATTCACCTTTTGGAGGCCCCGTGTCTTTGGGGGAGCTCGGGGTGGACTTGGCTAATGCCTCGGGGCTTTGATTGTGCTCACATTGGGTTTTATGCATTCTGACTCAGTAAATCTCATTAAGCACATGCTTAACTCCAGTATTCACTGTTCATTCCTTTGACTTCAATAGCAAATTAAGCACATGCTTAAATGTTGTTCAGAGCCTTAGGGAAAGGTGATTAAAGAAAATAACAAAGCTACGCTATTAAAATATTTTAACTCATTAAAATCCAGTGGATTTGCTGATCCAAATTCACTAAAAACTCTTGTTTTGGAGGTTAAACAATTACATTATAACTGGCTGACTGTCTCGTGCGGCTTGAAGCACCAACATCAGGATATTGGCTGGGTATTGCTGTGAAAATACCTTTCCTTTTACTTGTGACCTGCTGTTATTCTTACAAATAATCAGTGATTATGATGAGTGATTGAAAATATCATTGGTAATAAAAAGGTTTCCCAGTTTGTTCACAAAGTGTTCTTGAAAACTAAAACAATTTTGAAGAAATAGTTGTCTTTTTCCGAGTTACTAAAATATCTTTTGTTATTTCTCATTAACTTCAAAGGATGTATTTTGTTTCCGTGCACAGGGAGATTTTTTTGATGCTTTAGCAGTATTGACTTAGTGCTCTTCATTTGTGGACAATTTCTCTGCTAATTTATGGTGGAGTTTGATACCGAGTAATTGTGTTTTAGCAAGACTGGTATTTAGTCTTTGAATTAGTGGGCAGTATGCTTCAATGCAAGGACTAAGAAAATGCACAGCAGTAGTTCTGTTTTTAATAAGATTTTTATTAAAAAAAACTCCCTCAACTTTTTAGAATTTTGTGAAATAGTTTTTGTAGGGGAGATGTGTTTTAAAAAAAAACCCTTTATGATTCAGAAAATAGAAGATTCCTTAAATATTTGGGGCTGGGGGCATTGAAGCAGAGGGAGCTTGGAGGTCAGAGGGAAGGGCTAGGTGTATCCTCTTTTTATTTAGTTTACCATAGAAGAAATAATCAGATCAAGACTGAAACGTTTTGGGAAGCTAGACATGGCATCATTAACTTCCCCAAGTTTCCGTCCTGAAACACTTCCTGTGTGTGCAAAACCACGAGCTCACTGAGATCCTGGGGTGAGTTATTTGGGGTCTGTAATCTGTGTGCAGCTTTTCGAAATAAATCTGAGGGGTGAATCTGCAAAACTGTTGTTACGGTGGTGTTAAAATCTGGGGATGATTCAGTCTCAGCGTGCGCACTGAGTCAGAGCAAGAAACCATCGAGGCTGCTGATTCCTGTTTGCCTCTTGACCTTTTGGCAAAGATCAAGCGCAGCATATGTTTTTATCAGTTTAATATCTGTTATGTCCTCAACTGGGGGATTTTATGCTAAATGAGTTTGGGGACTGGGAAATGTACGAGGAGCTTACGCCGTCCTCTCGGTGCGTGAAGCCTCCTACTGCTGTGTTTCTAGAACGGTGTGAAAAGGGAAAAAAGCACCAAAAAAAAAGGCAACAAGTCCCTTAATGATCATAAAAGAGTGCAAAGGGAAGAGCAGGAACAGAGCAAACATAGATTACGCCTCTCCACAGTGTTCTCTTAATCCCCACCAATTTTCAGCTCAGGGAGTTCCCGAGCCTCCATAAAACCCTTGATAGAATAAAATAAGATAAAATAAAACGTTTCTGATATTATTTTAATCTTGTTTTCACTGCCTTTTCAGCCTGTATGAATATCTATTTTGTAATGTTCGGTGTTATAAAATCAGATTATCATCCTGAGGACTGGGTGTTACCTTGTACCTACTGGGTAGAGGGAGCCTACCCTCGGTCTCGTCCTTGCTGAAGAGCCAGTTCTCGCATCACTGGTCCTGTTTATTTTCACTGACCACTCTTACTGGTAGTGTTTTTCTGAAAAATGAGATAAACGGCAATCAGAAATAACTGCAGAGTCCAGCAGATAGGAAACACTGTGCATGATGGCGAAATGCCACATTCAGGATTTGATTTGGTTTGATTAAAGGAGCATTGGAAAGAAATAGATGCGATGGATATCTTTGAGGAAACGCTATTTTTTAAACACGAGTGTTCAAAATATATAAAAAGGCCAAAAACTCTGGAGAGCTGGTGTTCACTGGAATGTTTCTGACTGATTAAATACCAACTCAGTCCACTTTGTAAACGGGAGGTCCAGAACATGCTGCAGTCAGTGGGTGGCTGTTGATATGACAGGGTGAAAACTGGGTGTTCTATTAGAAATGAAATTATTGCAGTTCAGCTAGAGAGTGATCAAAATCATTTTTAGATGACATAAGAGTTTGACCCTTTATTAAGTACGTGAGGTAATACAGAACGGAGGAACCCATGTCATTGTAAATTAGTGTCCTTAAGTTAAGTCTCATTACCAAGACACCTTCACTTTTTAAAATTATTTCACCTGCCATGGTTAATAAAAAGGAAGTTAATTTGGTGTGACATTTTTGGTGGCAGCTTGGTGCACTACCAATTTAACTGCAGTAAAAGAAAATAATAGTTTCAAAAAAACTCCCTAAACTTCACGTTCCTTTCATTTTGAATCACTGGGTGATTTATCAGTCATTATTTATAGCCTCAGATTTCAATTAAGGACACGTTAAATGAAGCTTATATGGGGGATGTAGAAGTGTTTGTGGGTTGTAATTATTTTAATGTTACTCTTTAATGGAAGATACTATATTTTGATTCTTGAATATTTCTGCTTAGATCCAAACCCATAAGTGTACAAGACAGAAATCCACTGCATGCAGCAAAATGCCACCTGATTACTATTCATGCTACGCTGCTCCCAGGTTATTGTCAATATCCAGCGTCTACTGGCGAGGAAGCTTTTGTTTGTCATGCCAATGAAATGATTGCTCCTCGCTTTCCTAGACTGCCGAGTTCTTTAAACCAACAGCGTTTTGATCCTGGAGTAAATATTGATTCTGTCTTTCCTCTCTCCCCGAGAAAATTAATTTAGTGTGTGTTATATGCACCCAGGTGAGGTAAGGCCAGCTCAGGACCCCACAGGCTGCTTTAACCTGTGACACGGGCCAGCATTCAAGGGGTGGCTTCATTACCCCCAGGTCAGCACATACATGCTGGTCCTTTCAGAGAGCATCTCCTACAACAGAGCAGAGAAGTATTCATGTGCCACTTGCCTACAGCAATAAGATCCCAGATTTCTCATTTTCAGCCAAAAAACAGTGGCGTCAATTTGCCTTTTTTCCCCACCCCGTTCTGAGTGGTTCTGTACCTTCAACCCAGGTGATGTGGGTGAGGCCATGGGTACTAATGCACTGTGCCTTCCAGAGACAGCCCTTGGAGAAATACAGAGATTGGCATTTTGTGGGCAGAGTTTTAGCAGGCAGAAATCCTTTTCACAGTGCATTGGGGCAAAAGTAGAGTGATTGGCAATGGCCAAGTCTTCCCTTTATCGATAGTCTGGAAACATGGAAAAGGGAGTGCAGACTGTTAATAATTCATTTATGAAACTGAGCATCCCTTGCTGTTGCCACGCCTCAGCTGCCTGGGAAGAGGAGCTCCTTAGCACATCCTAAATGCACAAAATGAAAGAATTGGCAAGAACAACAGAAGTTTAAGGACAGATTTCCTTAAAGAATTGTACACTGCCACCTCCTCCTTTTCAAGAGTTGCACACTTCCACCTCCTGGTTTTTGCAGCTCTCTCAAGAAGAAACTGAGAAACGCCTGAGCCTTTGCAAATGACCCCAGCGTGTCTGCTGCTGTCACAGTGTTTGATATTTGATTTGATTGATATTTGATATCAATCCCTCTCTGTGTGCATCCCTATCGGATTCAAAGCATAACCTCACATTACCGTGGAAGCTGGGCCATGCAAGTGCAACATGTCTGCTAAAAGCTTGACTTCCATCAGTAAAGAAACAATTAGACCAGATTGGTTAGTTCCCTTTAGAGAGTGATACCATGGGATCACAATTTCATCATTACAAAAGCAACAATTAGCATTCTAAGAAAATGGTTCTTAGTGAAATTTATTGCAACGTGATTAGCTTTGTTATTTGTAAAGCCTGTGTAAGCTTCTGACATCTTGAATCACAGAATATCATTGTAAAACTGGGGTTTTTTTCATATTTATGTGTGGTACACTGGTTTTTGTATTATATCATCAGCCATTTCCTTAGTAAAATATTCTGAAAGGATGAAGAAAAATGAAAAAGGAGAAGGAAAAGTTAGGGACTCTACATCTCTAGCACTATGTTGACTGTACATCTCAGACACTGTGTTATCATGTCCTTCTAACAGAGCCAGCACTGTCGAATTCACATTTAATTTCATATTCTATTTTTGACTCCTAATATTATTTGTTTAAAACTTCCACCACAAATAGAAAAAAAAAATACAAAAAGGGCTAGCATGTAGTTATATGCCTTTCTGACTTTCTGAAAACAGTTCAGATTGTTTAACAAGGTTTGAGGCTAAAACAGGGACTCCCATATGACCTGTATTACCTCTCCTCAAGGGAATGCGTTTTCCTAAAGTGATGATTTATGAGATTTAATACTAATGTCAAACTTCATTCTGCCATATGGAGTAACATAATTAAAACACCAAAGTAGGCAGAACGCAGGCAGCAGAACATTGTTGAACTTGTAGATATTTCCACATAGGTGATGTAAAGATTGATGGAAAAGTGATATGAGTGTTTTAGGCATGTCCATGTGAGATGTAAGATAAACAAGCCTTAAGCAAATCTGCTGTTTTCCTCAGAAAGATTTTATCCAGAGAGGAAAACGGAATATTTATGTGCAATAGCAGCTGCATATTTTTAGAATAATTTTGAATTCTTTTATAGCAAGTCTCTGTGTGATTAGAAAATAGATACAAATCAGATGAGGTAACAGTTCGTCCCATTTGTGTGAAGTGGTTTTCCAGGATAAAATTACATTTCCTTCTAAATGCAGTATTCATTTGGGAGTAAATTAATTAAGGCTGAGTGGATAAGTATCTGCTGTCGTTCTGCAGTCATGACATGGCAAGACACCAGCGATCTCCATGCAAAACTCATTTGTACATGAAAAAAATTAAAGTGCCTGTGCCTTTTGCTTTTAGTGCTGCTATGCGATACTTTGAATAAATAACTTAATTCCGTGTTCAAAATACTCAAAGGTATAGTATTTTATTATTGGTATTCTTAACTTAGATTGCAATGGTGGAACAGCTCTTTCCTCATTTGAGAGCTTCACTCAGGAGGCAGGAATGTGGGCTCTGCGCTGTGCCCTAACAGGTTTATTATTATTTTATCTGGCTTGAACAACCGAACGTGAATGTAATGTAGGTCAAGCATCCCACAGTGACTCTCAGGTTGGGCTGCCCTCAGTGATCCTCACTGATGGGGGGGTTTGTTGGGGGGGGGTGTCATGATTTCATGATTTGAGTTGCTTAATTACTCTGCACATGCTGGAAAGCTGAGTGGTTTCCTTGCTCTTGTTTGAGGGGAGATTTCGTGCAGAAGCAACACATGAATTTCTTTTGTGTTTAAAGCATCCATTAGGACAACAGAGAAGTGCACATTGGCTTTCCACTGAGCTGTTGCAGATCACTGGCTTGTTGTCTACATGTGTTTAAACAAAATTGCTTTCTGTGCTTAGTCCAATCATCCTGTGTCATATCCTTTTGAATTACTTTTCTACCCTAAAACTAAACTAATTGCAAAATGGTTTTTACGTGACAACATTGACTGTAAAGGTGTTTCTACATAAGTGTTCTTTTGTATGGCTTCTCTGCAATGCTATTTCAAAGAGGTGGATGAAAAATCAAGTGCTGAATCTTTGCTGTCTTCAAACAGTATTATGAGAGATGATATAGCTGGAGTTTAATCATAAACTTCTCCCTTTCCTGACAGTACTGACATTTATTTTCCAGACAAACAGATGAATCTTAGGTAACGAGTTGTTTTGATCTTGTATGGTGTTGATGCAAAACTAAGGCACCATATACTTTTATTGAAAACCTCTGAGCTGTTTTTAAAAGACTGGAGCCTGAATATTTAGTAACATTCTTTTTTTCTTTTTTTTTTTAATGGGAAAATTCACTTATGGCTCGTGCTGTGAGTGGAGTTGAGTGGTAGCCTGTGATCCCCGTGAGTCTGATTCACATTAAGCTTTTTTAGAGGGTTTCACAGCGCTGTCTGCACTTCTTACTGTGTCATTGTCCAAATAGCCTCCAAGAAGAGGAAAAGTGGATTTGTGAAAGAGGAAAAGACAATAGAACAGGGAGATGCTAGATACAGCAAATAAAGGGAAAGCCCTGATCAGATTGAAGCTGAGAACTTACATCTTTCATTTTTAGCATCCCTTTTTATATGAAGAACAAGGTAAAGGAGCATGGCATTCCAAAGTGTGGGGATTTGCATCTGCAATACGTTGTTGGATGCTGCAGCCAAATTTTGGTCCTGTGGTTGGCTTCCGCAGTCACTTTGGGAATCACGGTATCAAGTACTTCATAGAGGAGTATTAAAGCACATTTAATTCAGCTAAAGTAGCAAATTTAGTCCTTGAACCTTTGTGTTTCTGGGATTTTAAAAATATTTTGCAGCGTGTAGGGTTTGTTTTTTGGTTTTTTTAATGGGTTGTCTACTCTAAAGGCCACATAAAAGCCTTCAAGTCTAACCTTTTCATTTTGCTTGACACTGTTGAAGAAGATAAGAGGGGAATGCTGTCAGAGAGTTTACACAGAGGATGGAGAGGGGTAGTGGTGAAGAGGATAATGACTTTGGCTCTGATTTTCTCCCTCCTGCTGCAACAAGGCATCTGTATTCTCTGCTGGGTGCAACCAGCCTGCAGGAAGCTTTCCTTCCTGCAAGCAACAAGTTAGTCAGGAAATCATCTGGGAAATTAAAAGGACATCAGAGCTGGGCTTGTGGTGACTTGTTTTAAAAAAGAAAAAAAAAAATATGGATGGAAGGGTAATGATGGGAAGAAGGTGAGGAAGGACTTGGGTGTATTTCCATCTGCAGTATTGTAGAATAACGTGCCGTGAGCTGCCAGCCATCCAGGAAGTCAGATCTTCCATTCCAGTCAAAACTCAACTTCCAGCTGCCTGGCACTTCAGGGGTACCACTGGCAACAGTGAAGGAAGATGCTGGAAATTTGTTCCTGGGCTGAAATTAGCTTCTCTTACCCTATAATAGCTTGTTCTACCATCATGTTCAGGCAAATATGTAACAGTATGTCAGTTATTTTGCCTAGCAGTCAGACTTTTCATTTTGTGCTGCAGAAACAAACGACTTTTATTTTTTTTTTTCAATTGCTTTAATATGCTCTGCTCTTTAATTAGATGGTCTATAGGCAGCACACACACACAGAGCACTCTCCAATATTGTTTCAGAAAATGAATAGCACGTGTGATGCCTACACTGAGCTACAGGAGAAGTGCAGACTGGCATCAGCTCTTGTTATTTCGTTGCATATGAACAGCCCTAAGTGTCCCTTTTTGAGAAATGCACATTTGCCGTGTTCTGGCTCAGGGGAGGCTGCGTGTCTGTTTGACATGCTCTCAGTGGAGAATTGCTTATCCATGCCTGATCCCGATGGGTTTCACCTTCCAAAAGTAACCAGCATAGGTCAAAAGTTGGCAAGATGAATTGAAAAGTGTTTCCAGCTGATGGAAAGGCTTCTGGTAACTAAGTGGGGGAATTTGAAATCCAATCTATTCCTAATGGAAAACCAGCAAATAGTCCATGTTTCAACACAGACAAGCTATTCCAGTATCTAAGTGCTGACATATGGGAGTTTTTCAAACAACACAACTTGAATCGACTAGTTTTGCATCAAAGGTACAAATTCAAAGTATCTTCTTTAATGGTCTGCTACATGCCTAAAGAACTTCTTTGTTTACTAGTTCAGTGCAGTGTTAATGGTCACATTAACACTGTGTGGATGTGAATGTCTCCAGACTCCCCTTCCTCCTGCAGGTCTTACATTCATTGATCCTGGCATGCCATATTTCTTGTTCCTTTTCCTATCTAAATTCATAATATTTTCCCTTCTGTAGCTGAATCCTTCCTTCCTTCATCTGAATAGACAACACTTTCATCTTTCCTATTTTCTCATCCAAATTTCTTTTTTTTTTCCTGTTTACTTTTTTTTCCACTCTTGCCTGTTTGCCATGTTTAGGTTCTTCCATATGCCATTTCTTCACAAGTTGTTCCCATATTGTCCAATACTTTGAGGAAAACACAAGTTCTCAGTTGTTACCTATTCCTCTCCATGAAGGAGAGCATGCTGTGAGCGTGGGATGGAGGAGTGGGTCTGCTTGGGCAAAGATGATTTTATTCCTCCGTGATTTTCTTCGCTGCTTTCCTTTGCCTTCCATTCCTTCCATCTGTCTCTGACTGTAAGCAGAGTGTAAAGCAGAGGAAGGGCCAAGTGTCTGTTAGGTTTCCTGTTAAAATACAGAATAATGGTGATGATGTACGTGAGTCAGAGACTGGGCACAACAGCATAGAAATGCTTCACGTATATTTCTTTATTATATTTTTCATTAATTTTATTTCATTGCTTGTCTTTTTTTTTTCCCCCCCTGTTTGTACCTCTCCTAGCTCATGTACACAACTAATTGAGGTATTACAGGAGGTCTTTAATCAAAGATGGTTCCTTCCTAATTTCCCTGGAATAGGGGACTGCTTTGGTGTAGGAATTGTTCCAGGAGTGCTGAGCTGCCCTCCATGGCTTTGTGCAGGGCTAATGAGACCCCTGGTTACACCCTATACTCATCCATCCTCAGCCTGCCCTTTTCAGATCACAGATTCCTTACTCCAACTGGGGCATGCAAATTTCTACCTTAAATTCAGAACTAAGCAAGGCAAGGAGTTCTTACAGTTGTTCCGGTATAATCTTTAAAAACAGTTTCAAACCCTAAATTCTCCCAGCAAGGACAATGAGCAAAGACAGATTTCCATGGCACAGGAGCAATCCTGTTTGACTGTCTTGAGCAAATTCTCCTGCTGCTGACTGACCACTGAGATTAAGCGGAATTTCTAACAACTCTGGTTACAATGGGTCAACACCTCTAGTTGTACTTGGGTGTTGCAAGCCCTGTGAGTTCCAGTAGAGATTTATTTTAGCCCAGTCATTTCATGGTGCTTAGAATATTTCCGTGCTGTGCATTGCTGCTACTGTAGATAATGGATGACCACTTGGTTAATGTTTGACGGCAGTTTCAATGCCCCTCTCCCAACGTTAAGTGTCCTTATGTCTTTATACTAGAACTGACCTTCAGGGACAGTAAACATATTGTTTGGCAACAAGTTAATTACAGACTTTATCTTCCAAAAACATTCATGTCATGGGTGGGATAATTAAGATGTCCTTGCAAGTGAAAAAAAAAACTTTGTGACTTATAGTAATGCTCCAGCGTAGGTGTTAGAAACCGGGGTCACAACGGTATTACGAGAGCTGTGTACTCACGTTATTTTGACTAAATCATTCTCCTCTTCAGGCTGTAAAAGTGAAAAATGGACTTAAATTATATGTAATGGCAATAAATTCTGTAAGTTTGTAAAGAAAAACGAAGGAATCAGGTTGTCCAGGGGTATGATGGGCAAGCAGAACTGATTGTATTTGATTTACGGTGGGATTCGTTACTAGGGTTTATTTTGTTTTTCTCCCCTTTCCTCCTTTTAAGGCCTCTGCCTTTTGTTAGATAGTTAGAATCATATTGACCCTTTCTGATTTTGTAATGTGAACTTCATGGTGATAAATAGCTAATTATTTGCAATTGAATTAGGCTATGAATTTAAATATGACAGAAACAGGTGTACCTGTGATTACCTTCAGCATGGCTCAGGGGGTTTAAGTTTAACACAGTATAAATACTTTGCAGTTATATTATTTCTGAAATTGAATACTGCAACGAGTGCAGACTATCATAAAGATGTTAACGAGCTCAAATTTTAATTTTGTTGGGTTTTTTTTTTTCCCCCATGAAATATTTTGGGGAGGGAGGGGAGAAGTGTCCACTGGTGACAACTGAAGTTCCCCTTCTGGAGTGTTCAATCCCTAAGCGGGCAACATTTAGTTTGGGTGAAGTTAGGAAGTATTTTTTTTCCCATTTTATAATTTAAAGGTCTGAATTGTAATATTTGAAAAAAGCATGAAAATATCCACATTCTCTTTCTCAAAACCTGGCTCAAGGAGATGAACAGGTGTGCTAATGAGCTACTCCTGAGCTGCTGGGTTCTGTTTCAGGTTTCCGACTTGGAAACTTATATTCCAGCAGAAATAAGCAGTTCCTTTTTTAATGGTTGGTATCATCACGAACAATCAAATGACTTCAGAATGAATTTTATTTTCTTCAATAGAAGGAAAGTCACAATACAGCCACAATATATGGCAGGTGATGAGTCGTTCCTTGCCAAAATGTAGCAGGAGTATGAAGGATTGAAACATACATTTTGAGTTCTTTTTTTTTTCTGGCAGGATGAGAATATTGAAGCATCCCAACATTGGAGAATAAGAGAAAAAAAAATGGGATCTAAGCACAAAGGCTTTGATTGATGGCATGCTATCCTTGGTGTGTAATGCAGCCCCATTAACATCCTCCTGTGTAGGTGATACAGTTACACAGAACGTCCTGGCTGGGTGTAAACTAACTGCAAAGCAATAGAATAACACCTTTAAAATGGTGAATTTTAAAGTTGTCTTCGTGGCTGTCTTAAAAGTTAAATCCCTCTGCCTTTGCACTTATGAAAATGTTGTCCATATATTTGGGCATGGTGCGTTCAAGGAAAGTCAGATAATCTCTTCCAGATTCCTTCATTATTAAATGGCGCTGGAAGGTGATTTTGACTGTGCACATTGTTTCAGGGGTTCCATATTTTGAAATTCCATCTCCAGCCCTAATCCGGAAGCTAGTTCATATTTGTTTTACCTTCTGCAGTACATGAGAGCTGAGCTCTGTTGATCTCCCAGTCAGAATGAGGTACACCCTAAAATGAAGTTATCCATGAACATCACATGCCCCATACAGCATTTTTATTTTTATATAAACTAGGCAGTTGCTGGTGAGCAAGCTTTTCACTTTTGCACGTTTTAATTTTTTTAAACATCCAATTTCCCCTTTGATTTCTTTTTCTTTTAGAGACTTTGTAGCCTATTTTCACATTATCTGTCCTGTTAATCAGGTTTACTTGTGTTTTCAGCAGAATATGGTTCTTTTGAATTTCATCCGAGGTGATTTTTTTTCTGCGTAACCATGTGCGAATAAGGGTTCTGATAATCCCTTTCTTTTTAAATCAGCCAGTTTAATTCTTCTGTCACTGTTGCATGGAGATGAGAGACTTGACCTATTTTTTAAAATGAGCTCTTTAGCTTCGTTAGCTGCAGGAGGACGGAATTTTAGAATTTTTAGAATTTATTATTTAATTAGCTGCCATTAGGATTTGCTGGTGCACTCGTGAATGATATTTCCCTTTGAATTGTGGTCATTTGCAATGGAACTTGGTGGAATTCTTTTCTCCTTTGTAACTCCTTGGTGCTTCCTAACCTTGTTAGTGTTCTTCAGCCTTTGATTTTGACCTGCTGGATCGGCTTCAGCTTTGCTACATAAAAATCACTTGGATTCTGCTGAAATGTAGAGATTATTCCATTTCATGTGCATTCCAGCAAAAGGCATGAAAGGTGATTCAGGTGTGATTACAACTATTTCTGATGTGACATTTACCCCAGAACTATTTTAAGTTGTTATCCCTGGAAAAAAAAAAAAAAAAAAGTATTAATGCTATTCTGTATTCAGTGGCTTTGATGGTACTTGTTGCAGATGTCTCAGATTACTGTCAAAATTTCATTATCAGTGATAATATATTAATGCAGTAAGTTGACAGAGGGGTTGACTGAGTGACTATAGCAATATATAATTAGGTTGGTGTAATAAGATACGTATGCACTGATCCTCTACTACCTTTTTATAAAATCTGTTAGAGGCTGAATTCCCTTCCTGCTTTGTTACCATTCCCAGAGTGACTGCTACCAATTTTTTCTGATTCTTGAAGAGGGTATGCATTATTTTATAGAAACCCCATGTTACAGAGTTGAAAATACCTTTTCTTTCAATTTTTATTTCAATATCGATGTCACTGAAATGAATAATATCATTATAAAGTCAGCAGAACGTGTAGCCTTGCATCAGTCAAATAAACCAGATCAAAATACAGTGTTTATATTGTATATAATCAGTGTACCATATATTACCATTATTTACAAGTATTAAGTCATTAGAGAGCTCTTGTAGTTTCTTGTAGTTTCAAACAAAAAATTATTTGCAGGGATGTTTGCNAAAAAAAAAAAAAAAAAGAAAAAAATTAATGGAATCCTTCCAGTAGCTGTCAGTTTCTTCCTTAGAGTTTGATAATTGAAAGGTTGGTTATTTTTTTAGGAAGGGAAGATGGTTTCGATTATCCAAAGGCAGTGGAATGTTTAACTACCCTTCTGCTATCAGTGGACTTGTTTACATTAGGATTTTGACTAAATTGAGGTTGCACATATCCAGATGTTATCTGCCTGGGTGACTTTTTCATTTACTTTGGCAAGGGATTTGATGCTGTATTGCTACCATCCCTTTGTCATCTTTCTCATTTTTCACATCACATTTCAGGCTACACTTAGCTTTTCCTTTTCTAAACTTCCATTAAATTTTTAAGTCCTAAACTTTTGCTCTTTTTTTTCCCTAAGGATGAATCCTTCCTGAAACCACAAATGGGATTTTGATCTTCACTGCAGCTTTTCTCATTGGTTGTCACGAGTAAAGCCGAAGTGCCAGACAAACAAACCCAAGACACAAAAGAAATGTTTTTGTTGTTGTTCTTGATTTTTATGTCTGTCTGTTTGGTTTTTTTTGTGCTGAGGGGCAAGAGATGTATCTCGAATGCTTCAGCTCTGCAATGTCCTCCAGCAAGGCAGGGAAGACAAAGCTCTCCACCAGGAATGGCCTTCTTCCCACACCCAGTGACCTGTGGTGCCAGTGGCTCACACAGAGAAGCCAGGGCTCCTCATCCAAGTAGGATCCAGCAGGATAACATTCCAGAGAGTGCCAGTGGGGAATTGTAGAAAACATTGGCCAGAATAGTAAAAAGAAATGTCTCCAGCTCTGAATCACAACATTTGGGCAAGTTTATTGTTCAATTCACTGCTGTCGTGTCATTCTTCAGCACCTCTGGGGGTTGGGAGGGAGGAATATCCAAACCCAGAAACCTGCTGCTTAGGATGTGCCAGGTTGAGAACCAGCTTGAACAAAGAATTCTGGTTTTTTAATATCTTTACAGTGCTAAAGATGTAAAGTGGGTGAGCACTCCAGCTCAGCAGCGATCAGACAGAGCTGCAGCCAACAGAAACAGACGTTTGGAAGTGTGAGATCCTAATCTGTGTCCCAGTGAACCTTTCTGCTGGGTTGTTTTACCTCTTTCAAACCTCCAGACCTTCTGGTTGCAAATTAAAAGGAGTTCATGCTGTTCCTCACGTGACCCTCTGATACATTAGCTCTGAATGGAGCTCCACTTATTAATGTTTATACAGTCTTGGTAGATCTAATCCTATTTGGAGGCCTTTAAAATGCCAACTTTTTATTTTCAGCCTGGTTTACTTTTAACTGAAATATTTAGCCTCAGAATGTGTTTGTGGGATTTTTTTTTCCTTCAAAGGCGTTTTCCCTCGATGGCATTTAAACAAGCGTGAGGTTTTAAATCAGTAAAAGTAATGAAATTTTTTACATGCTCTTTTGCATGTGTCATTTAAACATCTTTATGGTGTAACCATATATTGGAGGATTTGAATCAAGCAGATCTAAGACTCGAAGGTCTTGGAGGTCTCTTCCAACTTAGTGATTCTGTGAATTGTTGCTAATACTGTTTATTTTATAGCCTAGAAAACAGCTATTATTACCAGAGCAGAAACATATGGAGATGGGTTTATGTTCTCTTGTAGTAGTAGCCAGGGGTGAGGGATATTGGTAGGAGTTTAAATTAAAATCTACAGTGTCGATGTCAGCAAATATCAGACTAGTTCCAGTTAGACTATAGGAGAAAGAAGAGGAAAGGGAGAAGAAAAAAATATTGATTATGAAAGATGCAAGGTAGCTGGAAGGAAATGTGATACTGAAAAGGGAGACATTAATACACCATGAAACTGAATCGAACGAGGGGGAAGTAAAGACGATCTGCCAGGCAAAAGAGCAGTTAGCACAGGAAAACATAACAAAACAAGACACTTATGGATCACCAGAAGTACCCCTCTCTCCTTGGCAGCTGTGGCAGCTGCTTTCACCAGGTTGGAGAGTGAGAGGAAAATCTCTCTCTGAGTGTTTTCTCCCAGGCCAAGTGATGGACTGAGATGTGACACCTGCAGTGAACTATCTGCTGTCGATAAATCAGTGCCAATAACGAGATAGGATTTTAGATGTGTGCCTACAGTTTGCACAGGGCTGTGCAAGGAGTGAACACGGAACTTCTCCCAGTGACTTCCCAGCCCACCTGACAGGCACAAAACAAACAGGTTGTGAGATATGCAGGTGGGAGCTCTACTTCCTTTTCTTCCTTTTTGTGGATGTTATAGGAGAGCAGGGTTTTACTCCACATTGTGAGTCATGTTTGCAAGAGGCAGCTGACTCACTGTGTAAGGGCCTGATACCTCTATGGGATTGGTGGGATTTGAGAAAATTATTTTTAAATGTTCGGTCTGAAAAACAACATGAAAATAACTCTCGTGTACCTTAGGACATCTGCTGAGTGGGGAACTGCCCTACAGAGTTAGCTTTGTGCACATTTGAGCAATATCTTGTTCAGAGCAAATGGCAGAGTATCCTAAAACTCTGAGGGAATCAATTATCATAATTTTCCCATCGGCATTTCTGAGGACACGCTCGTTCTTCATAGGTGTTTTTTGAAAATGGTGTTGAAAAGAGTGGGATTTTTTTTTTTTTTATGGGATTACTTAATCCCATAAAAGAGAGGGTAAAGCTTGTGGGCAAGTGTCACAAGGCTGTGTTTTCCCTCTCCCTTAGTCCTTTGCAATGGCTCTGATGAGTCCTGGGTGTTAAATTGCTCCGAGTCATTGGCAATTCCGGCGTGGTCAGAAGGAAAGGGCGAGGGCAGGGGAAAATTTACCAGTGTTGCTTTTCAGTTCAGCCAGGTTGCCTTCAGGAGATCCCAGTAGATCATTCTGCTCTTTGCTCCTGGCCTTGTATATAATTAATTTGGGCTGAGTGACTGCTTTTAAATTGAGTTTTGTGGTAGCTGCTGGTTCAGAGAGCAGGTCTGAGCTGTCAGCCTCGGAGCTGTTTACTGCTCACAGGTGTCTTCTCAATTGATGGTAATAATTCACTTAGAACAAAATAACCCATGGGCTGAGATTCCTGTGTCCTCTTCCCCTGCAGAGGTGGGACTCTTGAGAAGAAGGGGAATTTAATAAAGGCTGGAGCAAAGCAAAGAAACCACGATTAGTGGTAGAATCAAAATAATTGTGAAGTATTTAGGGAGCTGGAGCAACGTGGTTGGAGGACAGAGTGACCTTGTTGCCTAGACAGAAAACAGTGTACCCAAAGGACATCACTAGGATGTTCTGCTAAATTCCAAAGGCATTCAGGAGCAAAAAAAGGGAGGCTTTGGGATGCAGGGGTGTGAATTTAATTTTTTTTTTCTATATATACCCTCCTATCTCTTGGTATGTCCAACGTAGAGGTTCATAGCTATTCAGGAGTGTTCAGAGCCATTCAGAGGTTCCAAAGCCATTCAGGAGTGAGGAAAGGGAGGCTTTGGGATAGAGGGGTGTTAATTTAATTTTTTTTTTTTTTTTAGATCCTTCTCTTTTTTGGTATGTCCGAAGTAGAGGTTCATAGGACCTCTTTACAAAGCTGCATGGCACGTGTGTCATCCAGCCCGTGTCACTGCAACAGTGACACAGCGTAATCCAGGGTCCCCAGAGGGAAGGAGCTGTGAGAAATGAGTAGATTGAAGCTATCAGATTGTTATTTTTTTGTGAGAGCTGTTGGGAAGGACTGGGGAAGCTGGGGATTACCCCAGTAACACTTGCCAGAAGACTCAGCTTGGAACCAACTTACACCAAAGGAAACTTGAGAGCCCCTGGATATACACCAACCTAAGAACTGCAACTGACACTGTTTCCCTGGCAGGTTGGAATAACAGTGGGAGACTGGGAAAGAGCAGGAGGAAATATTGCACAAAGAGCTGCATGGCTGGTTGCATTGGTGCCTTTGTGTCAGTGAGGCTTCACCACGAGATGCACAAAGGCTCTAGAGCATACACACACATATGGTGCCACTGGAAATAACAATTGGAAGCTCTTCCTTCTTAAGACTTCCAGGAATTGTATTTAAATAAAATGATTGGTATCAATCGCTACTTGAAGCAGATTTTCAGACTCACATTCAACACTCTGTATTTCATTCCACATTTTATTCCCGTTAACAGACGGGGTTAGTTGGAAGCAAGAAGGCACAAACTGGTTTTGAGGAAAGGGAAATTTTACAGGGCAGACATGACCAAAACTCAAAGAGAATTCCAGCTTTAAAATCTTAGTTATTAGTTACTTTGCTTTTTGAGTCTCTGAATTGTAGCTCAGAAAAGCAAAATGAAGGGAAACTGTTACCAAACTTTATCAATCCGAACAGAACGTGCAGAGGTCAGGAAGTGACAGAACACAGAATCCTTCAACCCATTGCAGGTCAAGGCAGGCTGCAGACACCAGCTGTAGCTTACCAAGTCCTGCCCTGGTCACTTGGCATCCTCTCAGTCCCATTTCTCTGAGTTCCCTGGTCCCAGGTGGGCTTTGGAGGGGTGTTACTGAGCTGTCTGCATCCTGACTGCTCCTGGAGATCGGGATATCTCCAAGCCTTTCACTAGGAACTGCCAAAAAACCCCCTAGTATGCTCCCAGATGACTTCCCCATTCCCTCCATTCTCATTTTCCTTTAATTTGGCCTTTTTATAAAGATGCTGTTAATCCACTTTCTCTAGACTGTGTTCAGTATTTGTTCACCCACTTCATAATGGCACTCACCTATATTGAATGTTATTCCCCAAAGTAAATTTGAACTCAGTGTAATGGTGTAATGCAAACGCAGCAAGGACAAAATCACATGTATAAATTCACTGGCTGACATTTGCCCTTGTTTCTAAAAGAAATGCATAAATTCTTTCCTCTTTAATCTCACTAATTTCAAGTTTCATGCCCAGGCTTTTATCTTTTGTAGAAAATCAGCGCATACATTTTGAATGCTTCAGAACTGGGAGGTGTTAATCTTTTTCTCTCGAGTTCAGATGCTTTTCACCTCTCCCTAAAAGTGTTTCCTTAGTTCAAATTTGCCATGCTTGTCTCGAGCAACGGGAATGTTGCCTCGGATCATTTGCAATGAACAGCTGCAAGGAGATGTCAGAAAGAGAATATGCTAAGTAAATTAGAGGGTTTAACTGCACAGCAGTCAGCAGTCTTTCATCTTTGATACTGTGTGCTTGTCTGTGGGTTTGGGAGTGAGCTTCCAGAGTTCCAGAAAGCTCCTGGTTTTGATATATGGAATCCCAATGAGCAGGAACCTCTGAGAGCAGCTTTTCCCAATCTTTAATCTTCACAGCGTCAATGAAGGGAAGCTCAGATTTTATTTTTTTTTTTTCTCCCCATCACCCCTCTGTGCACAGTTAGCAGGAACTAAATTCAGAAACTCCCTTTCTGAAGCTTTACTGATGAACTTACACTCACCCAGAACACCACAGGGGGATGAAAGCAACATCCCTTGACCTTCTTTACATCAAGAGGAAAGGTGTTAAAACAACCATATTTTATCCATACAGCTGTTGCCTTGGCTGTCACTCATGCTTTAACACCACTCTTTGATGTTGGAGAATTTCAGCATAAAGTGACAGCCATAAATCTCTGTGTTGGTAAAATTCCTGAAATGGAGTTGCTACATGCACTTTGTTGTATGTTCTGCACTTTAGCCTGCTACCTGCTGGTGAAATTGAAAGTATTTAGAAGAAACAGGGGAGGGAAAGGATTTTTTTTATATCCTTGGGTGGTTTTTTTTTACATTTTTGAAGTGAAAAGACATTTAATATAATCATATCATTATAGAACATGACATAATTTAATGGTAATTTATATAAGGTAGTAAAAGAGCTGTTCCCAACTGCTTCTCCATTGTAAAGTAGCACAAACTGTTAGGATAACTCTTTGAAACAGGTTTGAAAAAGAATGCCGTCAAAAAAAGTGTTTAAAACGTGTAGAAAGCACAGCATATTTGAGGTTGAGGTCTATGCAAAATTTAATTTTCCCTCCTTAAAATACTGAGTGCAGAGAAGTTCTGAATTCACTTTGACAAATNGAAGTTCTGAATTCACTTGACAAATGAAAAAAAAATTAGGAAAAATATGAATTGAGAAAACTGGTCCCTGATTTGCATGTTCTATGTCAGGACAGAGCAAAATGAGTATCTTATGAATAAGATGCTGGTAATAAAGGTTATGTGAGTTACATTAGGCCATGCCATCTTTCAGAACCCTCTGAAATACATGGAGATTTTGAAAAATAATAGTAGCTGCTGAGCCACCCTAAGAAGCACCACTTTCATCTAGAAAATATGGGTAAATCTTGTTTACCTGCTGAACTGTAATTTGTCATCCTAAGGTGTATCTGTCATTTTATGTAGGCACAGCAGCATGCTTCCTCCAATATTTCATCTGTAACCATCACGAAACAAGCTGGTTTTCATTTTCAAAGCAGTATTTTCATCCTGCCCATAACTTGAACGTACCATATTTTCAATTGCTGTGTCAGAGACACATTGATAAATACCCTTTATACTCCTTAAAAACTCTTGGCTTTATTAGAGATTGTGTTTTAGAATTTTTTGACTATTGGAGCAATGGATGAGATGGTTGCACATTAGCACTTCTGGGATTTATGTTGTATTTTACACTACAGCTGTTAAAAATTACTCACACAAGCACCTGCAAGTGTGGAAGAAGAATTATCTTAGACCAGCAATAGTTCCAAAACCTGTTATTTTGCTGCTGGGAACCAGGATTTCACTGCAGCATTCCAGCTGCTGATGGATATTCAGGGCCCTTCCGGATGGAGCCTTGATTAGTAGATGACAGATTAACAGAAGAGCTATGTTTGATGGTTGGGGAGGTTAAACAAAACTCACGTTGCCTTTTGGATGGAGAGAGGGAAGCAAGATCATTCAGAGACTTCACAGGAAGTCACTGGAGGAGAATGCCACGGTGATTGATGGAAATGGTCCATTATCCAACACTTTGAGGAAACTTTTATTCCCTCAGAGTAAATCACGTGGCTCGTGCAGGGCACGAGCAGAGAATTAATTTTGTTGCCTTTTGCTGGAAATATGTCAAATGGTATTCAAGCCAAAATTTAGGAGGGGAAATTGCACAGCGCATTTAAGCCAATTGTGTGGTTGGTGTTCCCTTTGAATTTAGAAGCTTTTCTTGTTTGGTAAATTATGTTTTGTCAAAAATCCTCTTCTTATGTCAAGGTCATTTAGATTTCTGTGTCCAGACACATGAAATAGACCCAGAGAAGTTAAAAAAATTTTCTGTGAACTAAATATGTAAATAGGTTGATTATTTTCATCTAACCTAGAATCCTGCAATTTTATTTTATTCTTGCACAATGCTATTTAAATAACACTTAAGAAAATCATGTTCTCTCAGCTGCTATTAGCATTTGAGTTTGGTCAGTCCCCTAGGTAAGGAAATCCAAGGTTGGAGAACAGTAATTTTGTATTGTGAAAGTGTACTTTTGGCTGGGGAGGAGTTCAGACTCAATAAATACCTCTGAGGAATCCTTCCCAACAGGAATGGGACCTGCAGCCACCAAAGGGCTTTACAGACTGCAGAGTCCCCAGGGAATGCAGCCCTTGATTGATAAAGGTGGGACTTGTTCTCTTGGAGGTTGGGATGGAGATTTTTCAGCTTGAATAAATGTGGGCTGGAATCTACCAGGAGCATAAGAGAATATCCACGAGGGAACGTGAAACAGATCTTTCCTTTCTAGGTGCAGAAAGGCTCCTCTGAGTGTTTCTGAGCAGCCACATTTAGCACAAGCTTGTGCCTCTGTATTAATTCTAGATCTGCCTCCATGTGGCAGGAGAATCCCTATGGTGCATGTCTGAATCACCACCAACAGGACCTCGTCTCTGAGTAAAGGATAAGGTTTTAAGACATGTGCAATTTTTGGTCTATCATCTTAATTAAATAATAATTTAAGTATGATTCAAAGCTTCCCGTCACCCTGGAAGAACAGATGGGGAAGACTTTGCTCAGGAAGTCCTCTTAAAAAAAAAAAAATTCACATCGGACTTCTTCAGGTTTATTTTGTGCCAGGTGTTTCTTTGTGCAAGAAACAGATACTCCTGGCAGCCCTGAATAATCAGGATTTACACATCTTCTTTTAGACTCTGGGATAGCTTGTAATCTGTGAGACAAAAGAGAGATCAGCTTTAGCTCCTTTTATCTGACACTGAGTTTCTGTGACCTACACGTCGTCTCGTGGCAGATAGCTGGAAATCTGTAATGCTTCCTACACCACAGTGTGTTATCAGCTGAAATATGCAAAATTGAATGTTGGCTACACAGGTGAGCTGTGTAAGAATCCAGGGGCTCAAGTGTGCCACTGTTCCCTTCAAGCCTGCCAGCCAAAGGTGCCAAAATTCAGGTCTAAATTGCTTCTATAAAAAAATTCCCTGCGTGGCTTTCTGACTCACGTAACGCAGATTGTGCTCCGCAGTCCGAATTGCCATCGACCTCCTTCAAAGTTTCAGTCTAATAAAGGTGAATCAAACGAAATAATCTGAAGTTCAAGGACCTCAGAGGCAAATGCAGATTTCCTCCTTGCATATCTAGCTACTTGGAGATAATTTTGGAATGGGTTACTGTTGTTTGTCAAGGAACCTGCAGCAAAAATCTTTGCTAAGGTTTTCTTGTGAGAGAAGGACACAGAAGGGCAGGACATCCCAGCCATTCCACTACCAACTTCTCATCTTTTGATTACTTAGAATTTTGCTCCAAATTTTTAAGATTCTAAAAGATTCTAACCTGAATTCTTCTGAGTTTTAAGATTTAAGATCTTCTGATTTAAGATTCTAAATTTTTTAAGATGTTAAGGAGGAGATTCTACTGAGGCATTATCAGCCTGTTAACTGACCTGGATTTCTGCCTCAGAAAGAGGTTGTGTGTTAGAAAAATGTCAAAATTGGAAGATCTGATGCACTTTTCCTGCTTTTAACTTCTGGTTGGATGTAAAGCCAATTCCTATTCTAAGTCAGATGCAGCAAAAGCTTCCATCCCCATATACATAGACAGGATCATTCAGGCTGGGGAATTCCACTGCATCCTGTATTACCCAAAGCCAGATTCCAGCTAAAAATCCCTGGATTTCTGTTCCTGGGAAGTTTGGCAAATGGAAGCACATTTACACTGAATTCTGTTTGCAGCAAACATTTAGCTTAGTTTTATTTTTCTCTCCTTTTTTTCCCCCCCTATTTTCTAATACAGTTTATCCATTACTTTATGTTTGTCTCTTTCCTGCCTATTTTACATTTTAATTTTCCCCCCGTCTTTCCTACTCTCCATATTTTTGCTGCTTTGAAAAGCAAATGCTTCTGTCTTGGTGCTGTTCTTCTGTCTGTTGTCTTTTGTTTCTTGTCCAAATATTTTTGTTGTTTATTTGCTCAGCCTTCTCTGGTGATTCTGCTCTGCCAGCTTTAAACTGCATGGTCCAAATGGTTCTTTTTCAAAGGAATTATTCTGGTCTCCACATATTCACAAAACCATGGCCTGTTCTTACCTCTGGTAACAATTAAATAACAATTAATTGTTAAAGCATCATTAAAAATAGCTGAACAACTGTCAGTATTTTTGTATTCTGGATGGAGAAGCACAGATAAAGGCAGAGGCTGCTCGTGACACAGGATTTTTAAGTGATAATTTCCTACATTCTTCCCTCCAAGGTTCCTCCCTGCAAACACGGTGCAATACAGTTGTGCTGTATTGCCACGATTTGCCTGGAGTAGAGTGTAAATAACAGAGTGGAAATGATAGCATAGGGTTGAAATGTTTCTAAAAATCATAGGAATTGTATACAATAGATTCAGGGGAGGTGGAAAGAAAGGTTGGGCCTGCATGGGCCTGGGAGAGGGAAGCAAATCTAGGTAGGCCCTGGAAACAAGGGTTAGGTTTTGTCTTTACTAGATCATGTGGAACTGCACCTGCATAATCATCACATGATAAACGATGTGATTGTTAATTGTAATGATTGTTTGGTGATGGAATGTGATTATTATCTTAAACAAGAATCATGAGAAATGATATTGGGGGGGCTGATGGAAACTACGAGAATTCATGTTTGGATAAGATCAATATATTAAATAGAGCAATATAAGTTTAATAATTAATATATATAGTTATATTAAAAAAGGGTATAAAAACATGTCCATCTTGAATCCATGTCAGAGTCAGATTTGGGGTTGTGCCCTGTACCCCTGACTCCCAGAGCTCTTCAATGAAAGCACCTGCATATAACCATTCTGTGACTATGTGTTCCAAGGCTAACAGAAATGCCTGCAATTGCTCCATGGATTGTTCTGAGCCGCCTGACCCCCGATGGGCGTGTGGGGAGAGTTTAGAAGATGCAGGAACTTCCCTGACATCAGGCAGGGTATTGACAACCCCAGAGCCCGGCTTCTCTTTGCTGGAGAAGGAAAGCCCTTTGTAAAATCAAAGTGAGAAAAGGTGGTTTTGGGCTTACAGAGCATAATAAAGGTTTTCACACCTTATGAAAGGTGCTTTGAATACTTCAGTGAGAGACCTGCAGCAGCCAGCCCAAAACCACGGTGGGCCATGGGACTCCCCTGCCCCTCCCTGCTCATTAGGGACTCCTGGAAGTTTGGCTGTGTGTTTATTTTCGGTTCCAGGACCACAGTGCCTTGCTCTGTGCAAACTCTGGGAATGTTTCAGGGTGTTTCTTCACGGGGAGTGATGGGTTATTTGCAGAGTGGCCTTTTTTTTTGTGCAGTCCCTGGTTCTAGTCTGTTGTGGCAGTACAAAGTGCTGAATGAAAATGAATTTAAAAGAAGCTTTTGAAGAGACCTCCGTCACACAGTGATGGTGGAGTCCTCTCTATTGTGTTTGACCCTATTTGACACCTAACAGTCCCTGGCACTTTTAAAATTTCAGTGAGTTTGGCTTTTTAACTTGAAATGCTTTCTCCCAATTAATACGACCAGGTCTTGAACTGAAGCCTGGCTTATCCCAGTTGATGGTCCTCCGTGTAACTCTCCTGACCAAATTTCCACAAAGGCTTTTGGAGGGAAGCAAAGAAATGGATTGAACTTCTCTTTTTCAGTCTTTTCAAAACAACCTCCAGAGGTCAGTTTTAAAAAGACTGAAAAAACCTCTACATCCCAGTAGAGATGCCTTTAATTTCGGGAGGCACGCAGCATAAATTCTGTGTGTTCTATTGCTTGATGTACTGAACACAGGCTTTGAAATGTTGAAATGATGAAATGTTACAGTAAAACAAGGAGCCTGTTGTTGCTATATTTTCATTTTGTGTCACTAAAAGATTCCAACCGACTCAAGCCACTAAAACTGTAGCATTACCTGGTGACTAACAACACAGGTTTGAAATCTGTGATAAGAAAATGACAGAATGTTTTCTACAAATAAATATGAAGGAGGTAATACAATAATTAATAAAAAGACTTGAAACTCTCCAGCTTTTCTATCCAACTGATTCACTCCACAGCCTACAGAATCTGGAGAATTAATCTGTATCTTCCTTTCATGGTGGGTCTTCATGCTCACACCCAGCCTGACTTCCTTAGGCTGCACAGTGACTTAAAATTCTTCCTGTGTCCACGTTCCCCACCAATGCTGCTTTTAAAACTTCACTCAAGCAGCAACGCTTTATCTTCCACAAGTATTTCCCAGTTCTTATCATTTCTGTTTAGTAGAAGGAGGCACTTGGGGGCAGAGCTGTCAACAGATTTTCCACAGTGGTCTCCATGTCCTCCCTCCCTCCATCTTCAAAAAAGAGGTTTCCAACTTGAATGATTTTTTTAGTATCAAAATCCATTTTCTGTTAAGATTCAAACAGGGTTCCTCATCTATTAGATTCTCCATATGTAGCAGGTTTTGGACATCTTTTGCATCCATTTTGCTAAATTAGTAAGAAACTGTTACAAGAGGTTACCAATAGCAATAGAAGCTGTTGTATGGAAAATGTTATCTAAAATAGAAATACAGACTTTTTTATTAGTTACTGCTTCTAGCAGCGAGCAGCTGATTTGTTCCTGGTGTCAGGAGTTTCCAGTTTGGGCAGTGATTATGTTCACCTGAAGACAATCCAAGCAAATTGCCACACACCTGGTGGTATTGCATATTGCACAAACTACTCAGGCTGCAGCAAAATCCTCAGTAGACCGAAAATAAAATCTTACGTGGATGAGTTTTTTCAAAATATGATCTCAGTCTTCATGTGAAAATTCATCATCCTGGCTCATTATTTGATTTTTGTTATGCTCCGAATGCAAAAACTGTGACTCTTTAGCTTTACTTACATGTGACGTCTCTGTTTCCTTTGTTTTGACAGCTAGCCCTACACATTTGCTTGTAAATAATTAAAAAAAACAAAACAAACCAACACTTTTATATGACTTTTTCACGTAACTACTTAAGGATCTACTTAACAATAAGCATAAGGCAGGTTCGGATGGTTTGGATATAAGTTCAATTCTGAATAATCACGTCCTCAATTGCTTTGCTAAATTGAGCGGTGGCTTGCAGTCAGCAATGGCATGTAAGCATTTCTCTCCTTAACTCCATGCTCAGATGTTTTTTGAGTAGGGATATTTTGACTTTGGGCCTCCCATCCTAGGGTTGACTGATCCAGAAGAAGGAGGTAGTACGAAGAATTGCTTTCTAGAGCAGATCTCTGAGCTGGTTTTTGGCATTACTGTTGCCAAATTTCCTTCTTTCTGAGCTTCACGGGTACAGGCTGGTCCATTTCCAAACCAGCACCTTTCTGAGTGGTGGCCCAGGTCACATTTTGTTTCATTTGTAACCCTGGCTTTGTTATTTTGGGGGCTGGTTTTGGTTTGTCCCAGAAGTGCATCCAGCTGGGGCATTGTTCTGGAACTAGGAATACACCATAGTTTATCACGTTACATTTATGATGATAAAAGTCCTTCCTGAGTTAGTGCGTTTTTCACTTTGACTAATTAAGGGAAAATGGTTTAACTCCTAGCATGTAAAGAAAGTTTAGTTTCTTCATTGCATGAGTGTTAGTGCAGTCTCTGCCATTCTTAGAAGGGAGGAACAGTTGTGAAGAATTTTAAGACTTCAATAGTAAAGGTCATTGAATGGGCTCATTTT
The DNA here is from genome assembly GCA_008694505.1 of Cyanoderma ruficeps. NCBI lineage: Eukaryota > Metazoa > Chordata > Aves > Passeriformes > Timaliidae > Cyanoderma > Cyanoderma ruficeps. The sequence goes on from VZDJ01000052.1 coordinate 5,135,919, forward strand.
CAGGGTTTCCTCAGAAATAGACCTTAAAAAGTCAGCAATAGGTTTTTCCCCTTATGTGCAATGATTTAAAAAGTGGTGTAGAGGATCTTGCAGAAACCAGAAAATACTGAGGGCTTTTATCATAGGGTGTTTTTTTTTTTCAGTAATATAAAAAAAAAAAGGTATAAAATATTCTGTTACTTCTTCTAACTCCTTTCCAGCTGCCTGGATATTTTGGAAGGTGTTTGCAGGAGCCTGGGTGTGCTTTGTGTTACACAAGACAAACCCACTGCAGTCGTGCCAGTCGTCCCACCACGTTTCTGTGATGGTGACACGCCACAGCTTTCCTGCTGTGCCCTGGCTGCCAGCTCCTCTTGTTTGTCACCCATGCTGTATGCATTGGTGCACATGCACTGCAGCAGGGCTGCTGGTTTCACACAGCCCTGCCTCACCACCCTTAGGGTCTTCTCTGGAGAGCCTGCTTTCATCTCCTTCCTCCTTCAAAGCCCTCTCAGTCATCCTTGCCAACTCATGGGCTAGAATCCTTTTGTCCTTGTTAGATAGATAGTCTGATTCTATCAAGCCTGCTCCTGTAAAAAATAGCCCCATGATCAAAAAATCCAAAATTCCACTTGTGTCGGGTCTTTGGGCATGCACGGGATGGGGCTGCTGCTAGGCATTGCCATTTTACTGTGGCATCAGTCTCATAAAAGGGTTTTACACAACTGAAGGATGGCAACAGGTCACATCTGCCACCAGCAGCCAAAGATTTCTTTGTCACGGAGCATTTAAGAAGTTTTCCAGCCAATAGCACATTGCTAAAGCTCACAGACAATTGTTCTAGGCAACCACTGAAAGCACGTGCACACCTGCTTCAAACAATGCTTGTTTGTATGCTTTTTATTAATAATAAACAATATTTCATTACTGAGCTTAAAACTTTCTGCTATCTTGCTAAACATACTTTCTGCAGCCATAAGATCTATCCTAGCCAAAGCTAAGACTCAGATTATTGTTTTATGTCCTTGCTTGCTGTACTCTTGTAACTTTTCCCTAGTTTCAATTTTTGCTGTTACAGCTAATTCTAAATTCTCCTGCTCTTTCTGTTTCTGGGGCCTGCCTCCACAGCTTTCTAAAAGTCTTATTACCTTTAATATTTCCCACTGATAGCACCAGCCCTTTAGCCATCCATTGATAGGGTGGATTTTCCTGGGATGCAGTGCACCCACGAGCCCCAGCACAGCGTGAGGGAGGATAAAATCCTGTATGATCCTGATCCTCAAATGAGACCTCTCTGGGATAGCTGAAGAGTTCTTGGATTATTGGAGGAAAACAGAGGTGTCCCTCAGAACAGGAGGGATGGATATCAGATGTGGAGAGAAACTCTCATTAGGAGTAGCATGAGCTGGCCAATTTTGGGGCCTCCGAAATGTAGGTTCTGGTGCTGGCTTGGGGCGATGGGGAGAGGGTGGAGATGGAACTTAGAAGAGTTTAGGTCATAAAGAGTGGCCACTCTTTATGTTCCCATGTGCTAACTGGATATTAATGCTTACTACTAGCAGGTACCCTGCTAAGGGAAAAGTGGTTTTCGAGGAATTTGGGTGAGAAGCCTTTTATATACTGCAAAGCATTTAATTAATGTAGTTTTTAGGTGTGTTTTTTTTCTGCTGTTACTTTCGCTGAGGAAAGTTGAGCTTGAATTGCTTTACATGCTGTAGTGGGATGGGTTGGATTTAGAGAGCAAATGATAAGGTGAGGAAAATATAGTGAAAATAACAAATGGTCATTTGTTTGTTTTGTTAGGGTGCTGATTATTGTTTTTGGATAGAGTGGTGAAAGTAAATTATCTGTAATTTAGTTCAATGCAGTTATTTGGATTCATTTGCTTCTCATACTGTACCAAAAGTTCTCATCAAATCATGAAATATAACAAGTCTTGATTTAAAAAAGAAAACCCAAACCCCAACAACCACTCCAGCAGAGTTAAGTGTGTTGTTATGCCCTTAATTCTGTATTTGACTTTTTGCATGCAATCATTTGTATTATTTGGCAATCATTATGTGGTGCGATGGAAGTGAACTGAAACACTCTAAGTGCAGAGCTGTCTTTTACACAGAGATTTTCAGAAATAAATGGGTTGTGGCAGGGGATTATTATATAAAATACATCAGCATACACGGAGTATCTTCCATATTTAGTGGCACTACAAAAACATTCATAATTGTGTTATGTGTGGTGTAATTCTCATGGGGGCCATTTCATATAATTAATTCCCAATAATGGCATTACTGTGTAATATCGTGTCACATGAGTAGATGGATACTCTGTATGGTGGCTGCAAACTACAAATGGCTAATTTAGTAGTTCTTTAAAGAGAATAGATCCATACAGAAATGACTTTTTGCAAGGATGATGAGGCAGATGAAGTGTTGCCTTCCCTGTGAGGAAGCAGCATCTGGATTTTCCAGCAGGTCTGTATTAGGAGTGCCAAAGAACTCCTGCTTTGGGTCGGGGTATCTTTTCTTATTTATGGTTTTGGAGCTTATTGGGTTCAAGTCACAAATGAATTTGGCTTTTTGTTATTTTCACCTCGCTTTTGAAATCACAGCGCATGAGAATTCTTTGAAGCAAGTTTACTGATGTAAGCTGCTGAATATAACATTGTTTCATTAAAACATAAGGCTTCTGGCTTACAGCATATTCGAGTTCCTTATGTGTCCTTTAATAACTGATTTAAAATGCAGAGGCCTCGTCAAACTGTGCTTTACTGAGCTGTTGGGCAGATTTCTACATAGAAAAACTGATACCTGCCTTTCACAGTGCTTTTTAAATCTTCCATTTCTCCCCACCCACTTTTGCATTACCTTGCACAGTGATGGTAATAACAATAAATATCCTTGAAATGCCACTTAGAAGCTAAATCACTGTCTATTATAACTATCAAAAATATATTTAATTTAATATACTTGGTTGGAGGTATTAGTTTCTGACAGTCAATTATTGCTCACTAATTATGGCCATCCTCACGCTGGTAGAGTGGATCCTGAGTGATACCTGAGGTTTCACTGATGTTTGAAAATCAGAAGAAAATGACTTGATTTTATTTTTGAAGTGTAAAGATGTTAAGTTTATTTCCAATGTCGTTACCTTGTTGGCCACTTTAGGCTAAGGCCATCACAGCTCAGTGATGACAGGGCAGCTGTGAGTCTCTCAGCCTCTCAAACCCATTTCTCTCCTGAATGACTTTCTCTCTGAATGACTTGTCTTGCCTGAGAAGGTGAAGGAAAGGCTGTTTATTGACCTTCTGTGTCTTTTCTTTTTCCAGATCTTTTTATTTTTACCTCTTAATTTTCACCATCTCCACTTAGCGTGTGTAGCAAATGTCTCAGGATAAAGGGGAGTATCAGGGTAAATGATTTTGTCAGTTGGGATCACAAGGATCTTCTTTGGTATATGGGAAGAGATGAAGGATAAATAGAGGAGAGCAAGCTAAGAAAATACAGCTCTCATGATCTGTTAGGATCTAAACCAAAATACTTCAGCTTTGCTCCTGCAATGGGGAGGGGGGATCCCATGAAAAAGTAGCATTTTTCTTGTGGTAACAGCCGGGAAGAATCAGGCTAACTCACATTAAGAAAATGAAAAAAAAAAAAAGTCTTTAGCTTCTGTTTTGAAAAGAAAAAAAAATTGACATTTTTGGACTAATAAAAACGTCAGATTGGTTCCTTTGGCTGTGGCTTGGCAGGCAGAGCTGTGCCAGTGCCACCCCTGCTCTGTGCATTGCAGCACGGTGGCCGAGTGTGTGACATCTCTGCCGTGCTGCGAGGTTTTTGCCAGACTTCCTTTTCCGAGCTTCCCGTGGGGAGAGGGAAGAGGAAGCCTTTAAAATGCTCCTTGACTGATGGTTTTGGAGTGAATGCTTATCACAGCCAGCACGAAGTGAGTGTTGGCTGTGACAACTGGTGACACTGCACGGGTGTGTGTCCCTGGCACTGCCCCGGGCCTGGGCTGGCCCCTGTTCATCCACCCAGAGGGTACCATGAGTCTGCTTCACCTGGAGGTGCTTCTCCACAGTGAAACAAAGCCAGAAAATGTTCCAAACTGCTCCAAGTCACGAGAGAAATGGGTTTGAGAGGCTGAGACAGTTGGGTTTGCTCAGCCTGGAAAAGAGATGGCTTTGGGGTGACCTTATTGCAGTACCTGGAGGGAGTGTGGAGGAATACACCTGGTGCAGGTTGAGTTCTGGGTGGGTGCCTGGCCATGAACTTCAGATCGTTTGCATAACGAAGGGCAGGAATGGGGTCGGACGGATTTTAGGGGAACAGGGACAGCACTGAAGGCAATCAGCCCCGATGAATTGCAGCTGTGCTGATTGCCAAAGATTGGGAACAGCTTTGTCCTTAATGAGGCCCCAGGCTGGGTCCAAGGAGAATCAGGTGTTACAAAAAAGTGGATGGGCTCGGCCAGGGTCAGTTGGGCTCTGCTGGCCGTGCTGTGAGGAGGAAGGGCCGAGTGGTGGTGCAAGGGACAGAAAAGGTAAGGTGCTACATGAAGGACAAACAGGGTTGGTCACGTAAGGGACAGGAAGGAGTCAGCTGGTCCTGCAGAGGAAAGACTTGGGAAAGGGTGCAGAGCAGGAGCCTGTGCTGTGTGGAACTGCCCATGGGAAGGTGCAGAGAAAAGGGCAGTGCACTAACAGGTCACTGACTGGCTCATGCTTGGAACCTTCATGGGGTGTCAGGTGTACCCCCTCTGTCACAGGTCATGGCACATGGAGAGACTCAGGAGGAAGAGTGAAGCTTGAGTAGGGATAGACTGTGAGGGGATAAAAGCCCAGGGGTTCCTTTGCTGGGGACCCTCCTCAGGGGCACGCTCTCTATCAGTTTAAAGCAAAATCTGTGTGTCACTGATGGAATGCATTGCTGTTAGAATGTGAAAACAGATTTATTTATATTTTTTTTAGCGTATGTTTCACTTTTATATGGTAATAAAAGGCTGGATTCTACCTAATATGTATTAGATTTAACATACTTGCTTGAGAAAAATCTTTGTCAGCTGCATCTGACTTCAATAAGACTGCAATTATCATATGGTAAATGGGATGCCTTTTGGATATGAAATCATAAAGATATTTTTCCTTGCCCCTTCCCTCGAGGCCATGGAAATGGAGAAGAATTTCAGTGGGTGCATGTGTGCGCCTGGCTTTACACTCGGATTTTAAACAAATGCAGGGTGAAATACTGTAGGTTGTGCATTTTTATGTGTGCATCATTGGCTGCTCTTCTGCAGTTTCGGTGCTCTGGAAGAACAGTTGCCTCGATGGTATGTAAGTCATGAGAGATGAGTGATTCTGGCTAATTGGGAATGTGAAAGAGACGGTTTCCACTGTTTAAAAATGCAGGAGTATACCCACTGATTTGTTAAGTCTTCATGTAAATGCCTCGTGCGTGTTCATTTAGAGCGTTGTGTGGTCTGGCAGGTGGATGACTAATGGATTGCTTCGTGTTAGTCAGCAGATGCAGAGGTGAAGAATAGAAAACACCCAGAAACAGTTAATTCATCCGTTCACCCCACCTGAGCAGCTCTTAAAACCCCTGCAAGACTGAGCTGCCTCTCCAGTTTTCATAACGTAATGTAGCATCGACGTTAATTAGTGGTTTTGGTAAGAGGCCAAAAGGAATGTATTTGTTTCTTAATAAGAAAATAATTATTGTATAATTTTCTTTGACTGCATCAGCGTTTCGCAGTAGTTTTCATATGAGTTAATGAGAATCTCTTTGCAGAAGAATGATCTCTCCTCTTTTGGTGGGTGAAATTCTGTGTGGGAGTAAAAAACCTTCTGGCCCGTGTGTTTGTAATGTGTGTGGCACTGAGTGCTGCTCAGAATGCACATATATTCCTTTATGCTTATTTTCCATGCTTTTTAGGAATTCTGTGTTGGTTGTTTACATGAGTAGTTAATGGACCAGCTTTTTTTATTCTTAATGGGAATGGCCCCTCCTGATGTGCTAGAAGGTCATCTGCTAATTTGCCAAATGCATCACTCGAGGAAAATGACTTCATTTACTGTATCCACATTAAAATTCATATCATTTTTTATTTAAATTCATTAATATCTGCCATTTGCTAACTACCCCACCTTAAATTATGGAAACCTGGCAATCTGAGGTTAGGTAGGGAGCTGGGGACAGAAGATTTTTGATTTTCTTTTTTTTTTCCTAGAGGTAGCCACAAATGGTGTCCAAACCTATTTGATGTTACAGTACTGCTCTTTGTCCCCACTGCCCACCTGTCCATGATTTGTGAACAGATCATTTAACAAATGATCATCTAAACCCTATGGCTCTACAGAAAGGTAGGAAAAACTGGTAGCCAGGAAAGATCCTCTAAATGCAGGGGAATTAAGGGTTTGATACTATTAATAATGGTCTGGCCATCACAGGGCTGACAGTTCTTAGTTGACAGAAAGATGAAAAGAAAAGGCAGCGTTTAGACCATCTGTATGTCTTTAAAGTGATTTGGGATCTGAGGAGACATCTGATTTCACTAAAGAAGCCAAATATTCCCAAGAACATAGTGGTAATAGTGGGAGCTAAAGGGTGATCCTATTTTACTTTTTCTCGAGGCTAATGGGAAGCAGCTCATCAGAGATAGCTCCTGTTTTCTCTGTGAATTGCCACAATTTGCTTAAACTGGAAGACTTTAACTGCACCATTCTCCAGGCCTGAAATATTTTAATGGCCTTGTTGGTTGAAAGAATAACAGGGAAATGATACTCTAAATAAATAATATACACTCTAAATAAAAAAAACCCAATTGCCTGTGCCCAGTAAGGGTAAATATCCCTAATAAAACTACCAGCAGTGCTTTCCTGAGTCAGAATGAGCGTGAGCACTGAATGTGTTTTTCAGACCTGTGGAAAATAATTTTGTGGAGTCCTTAGGTCATTATCCTGCAGTGAGACATTTGGACTCCTCCTGCGTGGGGTAGTTCGTGATTGTGGACGGGTCATGATTTTGGTGTTCAGAGAGCTTCAGCTTTTGTGGGGAGTGAAGTTTGCTTTGGCTCCATTTCTGCTTATGATAGAGCTGTGTGCAGAAAAGTCTGTGTATTGAGCAGGAGGTGACTTGAGCAGGGTCATGGCTCTTGGATCATCTGGCACTGGGATGATCCTGCTCTGCAAGACTGATGAGAAGGAATTTTTCAGCAGCCCCCAAGGATCTCCCTCCTTTTGTGTCGCATTAAAGAGCCCATCTCTTCCACCTCTGTGCAAGGCAGCAGGTCACCACTAATTAAACAGTCCAGCTGAAGGCAGAGATGTGTCATCCCCCTAAAAGTTACAGAGATTTCCCACCGTGGTCTGGTTTCCTTTGGGTGTTCCTAGTTGGTTGAGCCGTCATTGGAAACTGTTGGCTTCTGGCAGTGCATGCATCAGCTCAGAGCAGCAGATGTTTCCAGCCGTGCAGATTAAAAATCCTCACTTAGTGCTTGCCAAATGAATTTGGGATGGCCACTTCACCTACTATCCACCTATTTAGTGTTGGTGGGTGATATTTTGTGGTTGATGAACAAATAAACGTGCAATTTGTTGCTATTGCCTGTGCTGGCTCCTGGAGATGAATGAGGCAAATGCTCTGCAGAGGTCATGTCCCAGAGGTGATGAACACAAATACTCCTAAATTTGTAGCCTCATCTTTTCATTGGAGTGCTAAGAAGTAGGTCCAAATTTGGCAATTCTAAAATTATGATCTGTTAAGTACAGAAAATAACTTGAACTGGTGACTTTTGAATCTTTCCTATGTAAGTCTGTGTAGACTCTTTTGAAGAGTTACCAATGGGAAGAGATTAGTATTTCTTTAATCAAGAAAGTTTTGTTCACAGGCATAGAAGTTACTTTCTCTATTTTTTAAAAAAAATCACTTTCTCTTGAATGAATACAGCAGTTTATGGCAAGGAGGTTTAACCCAGTTTTTCACTACAAACATCTGACTGGAAAGGTTGCTGGGATGATGCCTTGACTTGTAAATGTCACTTTGGAGTCAAATTTGTGTGTCATGGATTTGTATTTCCAAAGGCAAATACTTTTTTTGTCACCAACAAAATGATCATGGTCTTCAACTGGATTATGGTTATCTCTCAGAAAGGAGAACTTGTAGAACAATTTTTCATTGCAAAGGAGTGATAAAAACATTGCATAGGAAGATGAATTAATCTTAGGTTGCATGAGGTCGTACTTGTAAAGGTTTTCTTTTTAATCTGAAGTGCCTCTTCATAGGCTAATCTTGTCATAGTCAATCTGGGTATAAAAGTCACCTTATCAGTGTAGAAGGAAATAATCATTTAAAGACCAGCTTTGGCTGAGTAACATTCTCAAAGAGCACAGCCTTGTTGAAGATGTCATTTTTAGATACTGCACAATTTTATACATTTTTCTTGGTTTCTGTCCAAACTCTTAAAATAATGGACCAGCTACATTGGGGGCTTGCAGAGGACTTCCTTCTGCGTGTTGCTGGTTTTTATCTACGTGAGATCATTTTGTGTCTGTTGTAGCTGATGCTTAATGTGGTTTGCCTCGCAGCTTTAAGACCAAAGAGCCATCGTGACATTATGTGATACTTCATAACATTTGTTGTTGTGTCCTCATTTTCGATGGTATAAATGCATTGGGGAGGGGAGAACTGCATCTTGGCGAGCTTAATGGTATTGATAGAATATCTCTGGTCTTAATCAGTCCCTGGAGCAACCTAAATCTGTATATAATGAGCATTCTGGAAACAGTGTGTCTACCTCTATTGTTAGAAATCAGAGCTTAGTGGGGTATTTTTTTTTTAGCTCTTGTAATTGGTGTGATGTTCAACTTGAGTAAATTTCATTCACATTAACCTTGAAGTAAGGAGCTTCAAGTTGCTGGTTGTTATTTTTTCATGTCTCAAGTGTTTTGTTTCTCGTATCTTTGTGCTTTTTATCATAGGAAAATTAAATGGAGTTAATAACTTTTATTTCTAACAACGTCTTTTATACTCTTTGCTTAAAAAGAACTTGTTTCAGTTGCTTGTGAAAGGAATGAAAATTAAAAACAGGTGATATCAGCTCTGCTGCACTTTTAAAGAGTTGCTAACAAGGCTGCTGGGTTTACAGGCTTATTGACAGAAAACAAATGAATTTTATCCCTTTTCTTCTCTTCGCTGCTTCTTCCTTCTTTTTTCCCCCTTAGTTGTGCTTTTCTGGGCAGGCATAATAATTGAAATGTGCAGCACATGATTGCCACGCTGCCAGTCAGTAACAAGGAGATCCTGTCTGCACATGGCTCTTGACTTTGCTGCCTGTGATTGGAGTCAGTTCTTCTACAGCTCCTTTCCAGGAAAGATTTGAAAACAGCTGAGGGAAGGTAGATTATATTTTGGTGCCTTTGCAGCATCCTGTTCCAGGAGTAAAATACTCCAACTTCATTTAAGGCTGTGAAAAATACTGTAGATGTTTTTAAATGGAATAGTACAAAAATTGCTGTGTAACTTTTTGTCGCTGATGTTATCCGTCTTTGTGAGTTGTTTCTCACTCGGCGACGTTGCTCAAGGTGGAATTCTCTTCTGAGGGTTTTTCTCAGCTTTCCTCTAAGTTTGTTGTTTTTTTTGGGTTTTTCTTAACCAGTCCCAATGTACATATTTCAGAGGATAACACCGATGTTGTACGAAGCAGCCCTTTAGCTGCTGCCGTGGGTGTTCTGTTACCCCAGAGAATTCTGTTTCCTTCTTCGCTGACTTGCTTCCCACTTCTTCTCAGCATTTATTTTTTGTGCCTTCGTATGGAGGTCTGCTTTTTAATGATGATCTTGTTTCGATGATCTTGTTCTCTTTTTTACATCAAGGCATCGCTTCCCATTTCTTCATCCCTTTACTTTGCTGATGTCAGGGTTTTTTAAGAACAGCATTGTGAGACCTTTAAGCATACAGGTTTAGAAAAGATGAGCAGTGTCCATGTAGTTATTTCTACGTGATAAAAACAACGCCAAGAGTGTCTGGGTCTGTGCCCCAAGGGGAAGTGTGCTGTGCAGCACATTACTGATCACTGTTTCCATACAGGATTGTGTATGTATTGCCTTAGTTGTGTATTTTCCAGCCCTTTCATAAGGAGATGAAGACCTTCCTTGGTCTTGAGCCAAGGAAGAAAATAAATAGCTGAAAAGGAGGAAGAGAAGGTGCTCAATCCTTTGTTTCATCTCCTAAACAGGGCATTATCTCGCTGCAGACATTCCTGGCCATTTGAGCAGAGATTTATCTAACAACTGTTTGATGTCGTGCATGTATTCCCTTCACATCTATCGCCGAGCTGGGATTTTTCACTGTTGCCTCTGATTTAAATGGAGGAGTCTCTTGCACTTGTCCTGTTGCAGAATATGCATTAAAGAATGGGAATCATCATGGTCATCCTTTGCACAACAAGACAAAAACATGGGGAAGAACAGAATGTAAGAGATCTAGTTAGTACACATTTAATTTGCAGTGGTTGCTTCATGCTTTGCTCTGCATTTCTCTTGGATTTGTCAGTCTTCTTGTGTGTTCTCTTAAATTGCTGACCATGTTTCAAGAAAAGCATTGGGTGGGAAGTGCTCATGTCTTTGTCATGAGTTGAAATAAAATTTTGTAAATAATATTTCTGTTGAAGGATTTGTTCTGAAACACTCGGATTTTCCGTATATTTTTAGTATATGAATTTATTATATGGATGAGTAAGTCTTGCAAAATATACATTTATTTAATTTTTAATGCTGCATCATGGCATACTAACAAGTTGCTATCCTTAACAGGTAAAGACAAATCCTTTTACTGTTTTATACATCACACGAAACTTGGAGTAGCGTGAAATTTGCATATTACTTTATAAAACATTATAGGAAGCTGCAATTTAATGATGTTTACAGCAATCTGAAAGAGGCAGAATTTTTTCTGATGGTGCCATACTGAAGAACATTTGTGCATACAATTATGCTCATAACTTATTAAAGCTAGTATGAAATTTAAATAAAACTGAGTTAAAGTTATACTGAAATCTGTTTAGTTGAGGAGGTTAGAAAATTACAGATCAGGTCTGCTAAGTAGCTAGGGGCTTTTTCCAGTTTTACATTTAATCACATTTATTCCCTGTTCAGCCACATTATTTGCTTGTTAAATGCACAGGAGAATATTTTTTGTAAATTATCTAAACTTTTAATAGCTTATGCACACAGATCCTAGAGAGAATTAGTACTGCCAACAGAAATACATTTTAGATTAACTGCTAGTTAAAATGTCTAGATGCAGAGGTCGGGCAGTCTTTTCATGCATACAACAGAAATGCTCCCTATAGCAGATCCATGAACTGTTAAGATTTCCTGATCCAGGGTGAATCGAATTGAAGAGATTTCCCATCGGTTTTGGGTCTGTGTTTGCAAAGATGAGGGGAATTGCTTAAAGTTTTTTTTGTGTGTGTGTGTTTTTGTTTTGGTCTGGGGGTTTTTTTGGGTTTTTTTGGTGCAGTTCACACAATGCACGAAACCTATTCGTTTTTTGTCTAATGCCATATTTGAAACCAGAACCCTTCTTGCCCATCTTGCTGAGGTTCCTTCTAATTATCTTTCTGATTTTGGAGGACAGCAGCTGTTTGCCCTTCAGAAGGAGCACTGTGGCTCAGCCTGGTGCCACTCCCACACGTGGGAATTCTGCTGAGGTGGGAATCTCCCTTTCCACACTGTGGGCTTGTAGCAGCATTTAGCACTTCCCACGTGAATTTGCAGTGGAAAACAGAAGATAAATTGGATGAATGCAGCCCCACGTCATTAGAGAAAACCCCAAACAAACCACTGAAATGTTTCATACAAAAAGCCATTCTTTCATCTTGGGACTTCTTGGTTTATTGCACTGTAAGTCTTTCATTTGTGGTGCATAAGGAACATCTCAGTGACATTTCTGTCAAGTTAATCAACATTTTTTTTAATTACCCGTCAAAGGAGTAAGAACGTGGCTGCGCCTAGCCAGAAGTTGCATTTCATGGGGCAAAACTGCAAGTTCTCAGAATATTCATGCACGGTTCAATAATTACGATTTTAAACAAGGTTTGTTTGGAGAAAAAAAAATAAATTAAAAAACCTAATTGACAACCTGACAGATTAATGCTTGTAAAACACTTTGGAGGTGTAAAATGCTGTTTGCAGTAAAGTAATTTAATCTGTTTGGATGGGTTTTTTTTTTCATTGTGGCATGGGTTTTTTGTTGTTTTGATTGAGAATGAACTGTGTGAGAGTTCACAGTCGTTGGTACCAAAGGTGCTCGGGCTTCACCCAGGCTCCTTGCTGCCCAGCTGGGGACGTGCATCATCAGCACTGCTCTGCCTTGCTGCTTAATTATCTTGGTGTGCAAAGCTGCAAAGAGAGCGCAGGAAAGAAAAATGTCTTTGCACAGCAATAATCAATAAGAGCAGCAGTATTTTAGGCCTCCGGTGATCACAATTTAGTTGTTTTGAAAACAATCACAAGAAAGGCTAATGATGTAGAACTCGTCGTTTGCTGCTTGTGCCTGGCAACTCAGAAGGAATTGTGTTAGGAACGGGATTAATTAAATATTCTGTTTATCCGATGGTCTTAGTGGAGGTTTGAAATATTAACTGTAAATTGTACTGCAAGGTCTTAAATCAATGGGCAGATTTACTGCCCTGCCAGGAGAGGAAGAGCCTGGGGGGGTGTTCACACACCCATCTTAACCACTGGGAGTTGAAGCAACTCTGCAGCACAAACTCCTGGAATAGTAATGATTTTTTGCTCAAAGAGGTTAATGAGCTTTATCTAAAAAATTACTCCTTCATTTTATGAAAGTGGGTTTGGCTAGAAGAGCCAGGAGTATTTTTATTTTTTTATATTTATGTGTAAGATTGGAGGCGTAATGCTATATAATTTTCTGGTTTTTTTCTGCCGAGCAAATAATTAGTTGGACTATTGGAAAGTAATTGTAAGTGAACCAACTTTCTAGAGTTAAAATGCATATATATATATATATTTNTTATTTTTTTTTTTTACTATGATAGCTTTTCTTTGTTGGCTTTCCAAGGTGAGTGAGTCACTGTTGGGTATTTGTCATCTTGAATGGTAAGGCCGAGTTTGCTTTTGGGAATAAAATTCCTAGATTGAAGGAATTACCAATGGGTTAGCATACATCTTGTGCAGCAAGCAATATGCTGTGTTCAGACCAATTTTTTTTATAAAGAGCTAGACCTAACTTAAAAACTCGGAGAACATCAAAAGTGCAGCCTTTGAGAATCCATGGGAACAAAATGTGATCTCCTCGTGAATTTATTAAGAAATAATTTTGACTGAGCTGTGGTGTGAGGACAAAAACAACAAGATATGAAGCGTAGAAATGTCCAGTGAACTTTCCTCTAGTTACTGTGGCATGAGAACTGTTGTGGGCTGCCCATCATCAGGAGAAGAGTGTGTAAATGCCTCTAAAATCAACAATACTTTTGAAGTTCTGTTTTGCTCACCACCCTGTGCTCAGTGTGATGAAGATGGACAAAGTGCCCAAGTGAGCACGGAGCTGGGAAATGTGGAGCCACAGTTCTGGTTCAGGGCTGAGGCTGCTCACTCACAGCCAAACTGCCTATCCCAGAGAAGGAAAGAGACTTTGTAGGAGACGGAGGGATAATGAATTAAGAGGAGAAAGTGTAGCAATCATCTACTTTAAAAAAAAAAAAAAGGACAGAGTGTAGGTCTTTGATATTAAAAGGTTTCGGTTTAAAAATATAGTAGTCATTAATTTTCTGTGTCTTGTGGGAAGAGCTCAAGAAGCAATTGGTTCCATTTGAAGCAAAGATGGTCCTCCTTGGATGTCCAAAATCCTTTTTCTAAGGATCCTTTTTCTTTTTCTAAGTCAGACTTAAAATAATTTTTAATGGGATTTTCTTTATAGAAGAGAATTCATATATGCTTATCTGTTGATCTAAAGCGGCCTTGTAGATATGCAAATATATTTCTGTAGCAGTTACAATGGAAATGCATTTCCATAGAAAGCTTGAGACTACATAATGTCTTCCAGCTCCAAATTACTCTGACCCTCTGGTGATTTTTTTTTTCCCCCCTCCTTGCTTTTGCCAAGAGAGCTACTTGAAATGTGCATTAGTAGTTACTTCTCGTGGTAGGTCCTTGTGAAAATGCACTGGAATTCATTTCAGGCTGCAGGCGCTGCAATCTGTGAGTCTGCTGTAATATTTTTTTTTGCCTTGGAGATTGAAGCAGTGCAGGGGAATGGAAGAGAAGCTTCAGGCTCCACCCTGCTGCTCTCCTGGGCCGGTGTGTGCTCTCCTGAGGTGATGGGAAGAAAGCTGCTTATGCAGACTGTGTTTATAAAGGCTCCCTGATCAAAACCACATGACTGCGTTTTAACACGTGCTCATGCACTTGAGGAAAACAGTGGAAGGAGGATTCCTGATCTAGTGGAAGGTGTCCCTGCCTGTGGCAGAGCAGTTGGAGATAAATGTCCTTTAAGGTCCTTGCCTACCCAAACCATTCTGTAATTAATTAAGATTAGTTTACACAAGCAGCTTCTCATGCAGGGCTTTGATGCCCTGTTCTTTCCTTGCAGTAAGTCTCACTTCTGTAGGAGATTGCTGAAAAACAGGTTGGGGGTTTTTTTGTGGGGTTTTTTTTGTGTTTTAAACCTGTTTTTCAGCCAATAATTTTAAATTTGCAATGAAATCAGGCAAGGCCCACTTCAGCAGGACTTGCCAGGCCGTGGCTCAGTGACTCATGGCTGGAGTTGTGTGCAGTGTTCCACTCCTTGCAAAGTCAGAAGCAAACCTTCCCCACGCTTGTTTCAGGCCTGATAGTTTCAAACAACGGTGCTTTTGTTGCTCCTTTGGAGTTTTAGAGGGCTAAAATTTTATAAACAATACTTTTGGGCTGTTCTCTTAACCCTCCATTATGTAGATTAGAGAGAGGCAATAGAAATTTTTTTATTACTAAAATGAATGTTCATTGCTCATCACTAAAAGGCTCCATTTCTACACAGTGTATTAGAGAATGCTTAAAATAACAAGCAAGAAAGCAGCAGAGATGTGGATATTGTTTTTTCCAGTTATCTGCCTTTGATATTTTGAGATTTAATCAGAGAAAAAAGGAAGCTAACTTTTCTTGAGGCAACATAGCCTATTCAACAAAACTTCAACGTTTAAAATGTTGCAATTCCTAAACTCTACAAATTATTATGAGCAAGGTTTCTAAAATGGCACGTTGCTGTGCATCAGAACTTCTTCTAACACGATATCAAATGCAATTATTAAAATGTTCATGTAAGTGAAAAGAGTCACTGACTTCAGTGGCAGTACAGATAAGCCTGGTGGTTTATCCTGCAACTTTGTGACATTTTTGAAGTCTAAACTGCTGTTTGTGTCTTCTGTCTGTTGAATGTGGCTTCAGGAGGGTAAAAAATGTGTGTGGTGCCATTTTCTGTGGAGTAAGGAAGATAAACACAGGGAAAAAAGAGCTTTAATGCACCCCCAGAGTGGTCCTTCACAGTTACTGTCTGTGTTTTTCTGCATGGGTGGGAGGGGAAGAGTAAAAAATTAACTTTCCACATGAAAAGGAAGATGAAAGACAGGGATGGTGTTTCAGTGATGGAAAGCAAGACTGAGTGAGCCTGCTGTGCTGGAAAACTGAGGGGAACCTCTCCAGAGGGAAAACATTGGGAAGGAATTGGAGCCTTGTTACCAATGTTGATGCTTGAGAGTGTCAGGGCTTTGTCTTGGTTTTCTCTGATACCTGATCCAAGGGCAAATTCCCTCCTTGGCATGTTTATCTCACCCTCAGACCGTGAGGCCCTAGAGGTGAAATGTGAGTGATCCAGGCCATGGAGATCCTTCCCTGTGTGGGATTGATTCCTGCACAGTTTGGAATCCCAGGGAAGCAGCAGCAGGGCAATGTTGGGGCCATCCAGGTCCATTTTCAGTTCTTGTGAGCTGCAGAGCTGCTCTGCTGCCCTGGCAGGGGTTTCTGAGCCCACCTGCTTTGGAGGAGAAGTCTGCAGTGTCAATAATATTCTAGTTTATTTATTTTTTTTTCTCTACGTGATACTGTAAACTTTAACATAAAGTTGTAGTGAGGATTTTAGTTGAGAATTGTTTAGGAGACTTGGTGAAATTTAAGATGCTCTGGCCACCTCCCCTCTGAAATTTCCCACTTGAATATCAAATATATTTTCCAGGCAATACGTGGTGGACTTTGGATACAAATATTTGCCTTTGCAGATATATTTAAACTTTAATTAAGGGGAATGTGTTTTTTGGCTTTACTGCTGCGGATCAGTTAAGGTCGGCCTGCTACCAATATGGAATAAGAAACATTTGCATATTACATGTTTGTATTATCATTTAATAAGGCAAATAGTTTGTGGCTTGTTGTTTTGGGGAGGCTCACGTTGAATATTATGAAGAGAATTCTGGAAAATTTATTCTAGCTAAAAAAACCAGTCACATATTTTGATGTTCATTCTTGTATTTCAGTTTTTCCCATTGCACAGGACAGAAAAAACCCTCAAAAAACACTCTACCTTTATTTCTGAAAGTTTTCTTGACATGTTCTGTTTCTAAGCCATGCTGTTCAGAGTATGAATTCACACAAGGATCATAGCAAGTTTTCTGGAAATTTTGACATTGATTTTAACTTAGCAACACGACTAAATCAGGTAAATTTCTTCAAGGAATTTATTGTTATTTGCTTAAGGAAAAAAAAAGCTTATTGAATTTCAGCGTGCATTTCAAAATCCAGTAATAAAATAAGTAATATGGCTGAAAAATGCACATTAGAATTAGATTTGACACCCTTATTTGCTTTATGTCCACCCTTATCTTATGATGCATTAGTCACTGGTATTATACAGACTGTTTTATTAAGTCTTAATCAAATGTGTTTTATCATAAGTGTGAATTCAATATTTTGCCATTGTATTTCTGCTTTAAAACACTGAGCTTTTTGTAGGGGAATGATAAAAATGATAAATGCACGGCAGTTTGGTCAGGAAGGGACGGTTTCATATTGGCATTTTGTAAAATTATCTGTAAATTGTAATTCTACGTTTTGCCGGATTCAGTCTGGTCTCTTTGCTTACATGGAATTGCAAAATCGGGGACGCAAAGTGGCCTGATGCACGTTTATCACTTTGGGATGCGTTGGCAGGAGTGTTTAAATGTGAATTAAACCTTTTTGATCAGAGCAGGCTGCTCTGGGACTGCTCAGAGTCGTGTGGATGTGGCATTTAGGGTGTGTCCAGTGTGTGAAAATGCAGACCAGGTAACTGTGCCTGTGACTGTACAGAGCTCTGTAATTGCACAGGTAAGGGAAATTTGGGTATTTGGATTAAAAAAAGAATTTTTTATGCCTTTAGTTGGCCGGATAATGTAAAACACCAATTAGTAGCTGTTTAAAATTAGGATTTAAATTAAATTAGGGTTTAAAACTCTTTCCTTCTTAGCACAGCCCGTTTGTGCTCTAAGAGCAGAGCTGGGCAGGTCACCCCACTTTGGGCTGGGAGAAGGCTGGAGTTTTGCAGGCAGGTAAAAAGTTAAAGATGATAATTTTGAGTTTTCAGCGCCTCAGCTGAAGACTTGCATTTATTTTCCTTCCAAAATACAAACAGGTTAAACGGTTGCTTAACAGTCTCCCATCTGGGAAGCAAGAATTAAGTGGTTTCCATGTCGCTAATCAATTTGTTTTGTTATTCCCATAAATTTACATTTCTCTGCAGCAACAAAGACTTGTCTAACTACAAAGCAGGCTTAGAGGGAAGTGCTATTTTTCATTAAGAGGCACCAAAAGAGACAGAGCAACCCATTTACTGGGGGCTAATTCAAACCCTTCATTTTTCTCTGTAAATTCTGCATTAAGCTGCACTAATGCTGACGGGAATTAAGCCACGTATATGCCCTCAGGAACTGCAAAAAAACCTCTTTCACGCACAGAATAGATGATGCTCACTGCTGATACTTTTTTTTTCTCCCCCTCCCCTCCAGGCTGACTGCTCTGTGTGGTAGGAATACACATCACGACAAACAAAGCGGTGTTTGTAGTAGGGTTGGGAAGTTTATAAGCTCAGCAGCAGTGCAGCAGCTTGCTCTGTTACAAGTTCTGCCTCTTCTGTCTCAATTTTATGACCCTGGGTGCGTGGCACCACGAAAAAATGAGGAAATCCAGTCTTGAAGAGGGGTTGGGAAGAGTCTAAATATTCTTTCTGATGTCATTTGTTAATAAAGTGCCAAAGTGAAGGTAGAAATGTGAAAGACAGTCACAGCTCTCAGTGTTTCTCTGCTGTCTCCATCAGGCTGCTGATGGTCTCTGTGTTTAAGGACCGAAACAATAAAAGTCTTACATAAAATTTCTGCTGTGCCAAATCAGATTCAGCCCTGCCGTTCTCAAACACTTAAATCTGTTTAAATGAGATGATGCCCGTGTGTAGAAAAGCAGCCTTTAACTTGGAAGGAGGGGGAAAAAAAAAAGGCAATTTAAATATGTGACCAGCCTTTTCTTGCATGAATGCTATGGGATGCTGTTATTCCAAATGTGCTTGAGTGAACGAAATTGGGCCTGTAAAAAAGAAATACAAGAACCTTGCTTTGAGCTATGAATAGCAGATGGAGCAGTGCTGGAGTTGACACACTTGACTTTTTCAGCCTTGCACACAATATTCACTTGGATGACTTTCTAATGTAAATTTAACAGGTCTGGAGGGTTTTTAAGACAATCTAAGCTGTAAGAATGGGTAGCTGTAGCTCAAGAGCAGTTAGGAAATACTTCTGTGCTGAGAGCATTGGAAGTCTGCTGAAGTTTAGTTTCAGAATTTTAAAGGGTAGGATGGAAGTAGATGTCAGAAAATGTGAATATTTACTGTGAATTTTGGGGGTTTTTGTGTTTGGGGTTTTGTTTGTGTGTGGGGGTTTTTTTTAAATTTAAAAATATTAAAATGCAATCTGAAATTTATTCTCGTTCAGGTTGTAATGCCTACAATGCCTTTCCCTTTTGGGAAAATGACCTGTGGTTCAATGGGAGGCTTTCCTAAATTGCTCCTTAAGCTGCTTGGGCTTGGAAGGGTTTTTCTTTGCTTTGCAGTCTGAGCTGTGTGGACGTTCTGTGAGTTGTCCTTTCTGAGAACAAGACCAAATCTGAATTGAACACTGTGGTGCTGAATGTGCATCCTGGGATCCGTTGGTATCAATTCTGATTTCCTTAAAGATTTTGTAACTGTGCTCAAGCTACGCAGAGGCTTCTCAGGCCTTGGTAAATCACATCTATATAGTCAAGATACCTAAACAATCTATTCATTAAACTGCTCTTTGGGGCGAGTATTGTGCTCATACTTGATCCTTCTGTGAAAAGTGTTTTCTTTGAAAACACGGAGTCATTAAAGGGAATGGGGAGAGAGGTGAACATAACAGCCGTGGAGTATATGGAAAAATTGGTATGGCTTTTTTAGTTACTTATATTGCCTTTTTTTTTTCTTTTTCCCCTGGCAGTCATTGGATCCTTTTGTATTAAAAAGCCTGACAGATGTGATGACGTTTTCCTTGCTTTACCTACTCCTTTTTTATGGCTTCCAAAAATTCATTCTGGCTGCACTTTCTAAGCTGGCACCACAGCACATGTCTAAAATCTCTTAATAGAAGAACATACAAGAGCTCCTGCAACCTTTTGTCTTCTGGTGCATTTCTGCTACCAGCTAATGGACTTTAGACTGCTCCTTGCTTTTAGTATTTTGCCAGTGGGATTTACAGAGGATTTGCTTTAGGTTTTCTTTCTTGATTTGTAGAAAAAGATTTTTTTTTTTTTAAATCGAAGTATTTTTGGATTCAAAGGTGCCTCTGGCATCCCCAGAAGATTATTTTTTTTTTCCTTTTCTATATTGAAGAAAAAAGTAGTATAAAGCTAGGGAAGTGATTGAATGAAAATTTGTTCATATCTTATATTTGTGATTTGGATTCAGAGAACAGATTTTTGTAGCTTGAATAAGAGAAAACAGTTTGTAGTTCCACACGTGTGTATAGATATTAAACCTATTGGATTGTTTTAAAAACAAAACATTTTTTGGGGGATTTCTCTTGTCTGGATTTATTTTAAAGAAGTGAGAATGGTGCTTGCCTTGTCTCATAGAGAAATTAATGTTCTCTTTTGAAAAACCCATGCAATTCCCAGAGGTGAACATTATGCCTCAGACACATGGCACAGTTCACTGGAGGGCTGGGAAGACAGAGCTTATCACCATCCTGTGTGCCTCTGCCACCCTCTGAGACAGTAATTTCTGGCAATTTCACCCATTCTTTCAGGATTTTCTGTACCTTTACCTTCCATTCCTGACCACCAGCCATTTTCCCACTCTGCACAATCAGTCTGCGTACCCAGCTGTGGGAATTGTTCCTTGGAGCCCGTATTTCAGGTCCTCAGAGATGTGTGTGTTTCTGAGCCCCAAACTTTATGTTCTCAGTATTATAAATTATCAATATAAATAACTATAAATATCAGGACTATGACTAAAAAAAACCAAAGTGTCGAAGGACCCATTATGTGTGTTCTTCCTGGGAAGGTGAATGACCTTTAGGGTGGAAAAAGTCCTGATCTTACTTTCTAGTATGTCCTGGGCCAGGGATTTATTTCAGGTCTTCAAAACACTAACTCTTAGATCCTGGAAACGTGATCTTTTACAAATTACGGTAGTATCACTCTTTGAAAATGTGTTTTAAAATGTATGTGAAAGTCTAGGGGTAATTTGCAAGAGGAACATGTTTTCCCTGTGGGATGTTGTAATTATTTTGGGGACTTAATTTGTCATGTATTCCCCGTGAGGTCCTTGAAATATTAGTTTGCTTTCTTGAGGTTTCTCTGATGAGCGGGGGGAAATTTGGATATTTGGTCCTCCAGCTAGAGCTGCTATTGATATGACAAATAAATCAACTTGTGCTTGTAATTATGCTGATAATGTCACATTCGAATCCTTGATGACAAACAAACAGATACATACATGCATTGGGGAAGAAAACAAGAAATCTTTTCCAAAAAAGCACTCCGAAAGATGTTTATCCGAAATTTTTTCAGTCATTATACTTTGAAATGTAACATTTATCTTGGCATTCGGTTTCGTTCTGTACTCTTGAAGGCCCCTCTCTCATTTATTACTGTTAGCATACCAGAACAAATGTCTTTCAGATGTGAAGAATCAATCATCCCCAAAAACGTCGCCGGTAGTTATTTGGGCGGATTAATGCAAGGTGTTGGGAGAGGAAAGTTGAAATGAAATGTCATAATTGAGCAGCACGAGTCACCAGAGGAATAGTAGTCAATTGATCAAGGTTCCAGCTTGAGAAGCCTTTTAAAAAGTAGAACAGAAGGGGAAAAAAAGCCACCCAAAAAAAAAAAAAAGTAAAATCCCGTACCAAAAAAAGGGAACCTGAGGAAAGAGCTGGGGCCGTGATGATCAAACCATTGAATTCTGCAATGGGCACACACTTTGTGATTTAAGTTCATTGCACACAGCATGAAGTTCTTTTCAGATTTTTATTTGTTGGTCCAGAATCTGCTTTCATAGTTCTCTGGACAATAGAAAATGAAGGCCCTTCATGGACTTATTCTGTAATCTCTAATGCTTGAGTGTCAAGTACAGAGTCTTTGTCATCGAGTCCATGTAGCTTTGCACCTGCAAAGGAGAAGATGAATAATGATGGTCTTATCAAATGAGTTGCAGAGAAATAACCTATTTTTCTTCTACTAACAGCTTAAATCAGCTGTCTACAAATGCTGAGTGTTTTAGCTGATTTGGGGTAGGAGAAATCCCATCTGTGTAGCTGAGAGGATGTTGTTCAGATAACAAACAAATTGTAACAAATCTCTTTTTTTTCCCCCTGTAATGTGCTGAAGAATAACTCTTATGAATAAGAGATCACCCACATTTACACTGCTCCTCTGAAATTATGGAAAACACATTGCTGACTCTTGCCACATTCCTGCTTTTGTCTTCAGTGACTGAAGCTTCCATGAGAGGGAGGGAGGAAGGTCATTAATATATTATTTAGAGAATAATGCATTATTGATGCAGAATATTTTGAAAGCAGAGAAATCCCTCAGTATCCTGATGGTCTTAATTTAGTATGTAGATGGTTACTGCCTTTGCAGCACACAAGTAAACGTGGTGGAATGAGAAATAAGTTATGTGACTGTTTTAGGGTACCTGGTATGTTCTCAGTGAAGGAATGTCTCCATTTTCTTGTATGGCTGGACCAAACGGTGGAGGTGTTTTTGGGAGAAGAAATATTTGTGAAAGCTAAATGGTTACACTTGGGGGAAGACAGGAGGAGATTAACTTCCAGTAATGCTTGCAGCCATTTAGGTTTTAGGGCAAGAAAAAACACAATGGATCTTGTAATACATAAAGCTTCACTGCAGTATATCCATTGCAGAAAAACACAGAGACTAATGAGAAGAATATTTTGGGGTTTGTTTGGGACTTTTTTTTTTCTTTAAATAATTTATGCAGTTGTTTAAAATAGCTTAATTAAACGAGCCATTTCTTTTCCAGAAAACATCAGTGAGGTTAAAGGCTCTGTGTGCAAACTACCCACAGGTTATATTTTGTGAAATCGGAGCGCTTTGGTGGAAATTGGGAAGCTAATTATTAAATGCCAGTTGTCGTTGCTGCAAACTTGTAAGACTGCGAGAGAAACAAGATTTTAATATGAAACACAAAGCAGAATATGACAGATGTTTCGGAGCGAACCTTGAGTTGAAGGGGAGTAGGGGTGGGAAAAGGCATTGTTTGGTAGTATTTTGACATAGATTTCAACTCACGGAATTGAGTTATGCGCTGTGATCTGTTTTTAGTGCAGATGCAAACCAGGGTATTGAGAAGAAGCAAAGGGAGTGATACAAGGCAGGCAAAAATAAAATGTTGATTTGTGAACTCCTTATATACCTTTTCTCAATGCAGGCTTGACAGATCTCTAAAGAACTGTTCTGGGGGGGAGTTTAGGTCAAAATTCAATATTTGCACAGGCTGATGAGACTGTGGTTTGTTAGTGATAGTCTGCTTATAATATTCAGAATGTTAGCTTGAGCAGAGAGGATCTCTTGAGTTTAGCAGCATATATGTTATTTAAGGTTGGAGATATGACTGGAACTCTTCAAACTTCCTGGGCTACTTCTTTATTATTCCAGGCAGTAACTCTTGGTCCCATTGAGTTAAATGGAAAAATTAATATGGAATCTGAAGTCAATTCTTTTTTTTCCTTGTATCCCTCTACAGCCATAAGAAACTGGTCTGTTGAATGCAGTCTATCTTAAAACAAAACCCTTATGTGAGATGTTACTTTCAAGCTTTCCTTAATGATATATGATTAAATTAACTAAGACATATATACCAGTTTTCTAAACAGTGATTTTCTCCTTCCTTGCCCTCAGTTCACTTAAAAAATGGATTGGTTCCTTTAACTGTGCTCTGACTTTGAGATCTGCATTCAGTTGGGAACACCCTCCAAAAGAGAGCACCAAGTGATCTGGGTTTAAATTCCATGTATTAATTTGGATCCAGCACAGCCCTCTCAGGAGACCTGAACACAGCAGGTCTATGCAGCCATAGATCACACTTGAAAGCACCTCCTCCAAGGTGAGCTGCAGCTTCTGTTTAGGAAAAGCATTTATAAATTAGTAATGATGAAACAACAAAATTCAAGCCCACTAAGAAATTAAACAGTTTTGTTTAGTTGGTAAGTAATTCAGCGTGGATCATTAAAATTAATTAGGACTGTAAGCGTGCTTTGAATTCTTGCAGCTTCAAAATAGGTGGGATTTTGAAGGAAAGGATAATCACTCTTTCTGTATCTTTCCAGAATTTTGGAAATAATTTAGTGATTTAAGTAGCACTCAGGCTAGTAGGTTCCTTCAGCTGGTGTGCTGATGGGGTAGTGGTGCTTTCCCTTCTACAGCATCCCTTTAGGTGCTTTATTGAGTTTTCTAACTCACAGTTAAAGAACAAAGCTTTTGAAAATACTAATCTTCCTATTAATAAACATGGTATTTTTCAAGTTTATCAGGAGTCTCCAATTAGGGAGTGCTCACCGTTATGGAAGAAACCGTGACACGTGGACTGGAGCAATTATTTAAGCAGCATAATTAATGACTAAATATTAAGATGCATTGCTTTGTGTCTCGGTTGGATTTGGTGCAAACCTGTGCTTTGTTTGCCATTGCCAAGCCTGGCTCAAGAAGCTGTAGTTGTAAGGTTGGATGAAGGCCAATATGCAGATTGCACAGGTGCTTAGTAAGTGAAGAAGAGCAATAAAGAACATCCTTTAGAATACCCACCTAATTATTTTACCTTTTAGCATTCAAACTGCTCCCACCTCCAAATGGCCATTTCTGGTTTCCAGCCATGACTTTTTCCTGGTAACCACTCTGGCAAAGGGCACCAAGGTTTTGTTCTTTATACAGTAGCAGAGTGTCTGCTGTTAGTTCTGGAGGTCACATGGGTGTCTGTGGGATCCTGGTGATCCAGACCAAGGTCATCCCCCAGTCAGGCAGTGACTGGGAAGCAGTTGGGATCATACTGGAGTATCTTCAGTAGAATGGACGTCTGGGAGACCCTTTGAATTGAACCTGGGCCCAATTTAGGGACAGTGCTCTAATTGTTCCATTTGCTTGTTTGAGTTTATTTGCAGACCATGCTACATCCTTAAACTTCCATAATTTTTAATTAAAAAAAAATAAAAAAAAGACAATTCCTTTTATTCCACATTCCTCAGCAATAGTGTCTGTGGCCTTTCTGAGCACACAGACTGTGGCCAGGTGTTTTCTGGGTGAGCCAAAGTCCTTGCTGGAAGCCCGTGTTGTATTTTGCATGTCCTCAGTGACTGCAAAGGAAGCCTTTGCTGTGGGCTGGTGGAGCTGTGAGCTGTCACTTCACAGGTACCCACTCACTTCTCACAGGGCTGGAGATCATAAAGTCCTTTAAAGGTAAATCAATGGCTTCAATAATCTATTAATTGACACGGTGTAAGTTTAAAGGGAGCACTGAGTGAGTCACTTAGCCAAATGTCAGTGCAGAGCCCTGGGAAGAGCAGAGCTTTGAAGCACAGCAGCTTTTACAAATGAAGCTGCAGGTTAGAGCTAACCCAGCCTGTTTCATTTTCAGCGTGCTTGTTCCGTACACATGCGTTATCTTTTTTGGGGAAGGGCCCTCCCTGCCCTCTTCAAACCTCAATATTCTTCTGTGGTAAATAATGTACGTGGTTAGTACTCCTTTAGTGTGTTTGGTAATAAATCTGCCAAAACAAGAGTTATTTTAATATAGCTTTTTTTCTAAAAATAGATTTCTCTCCAACTGTTGTGTTTTTGACTTACTCACAGACTCAGCTATCAGCTCAAACTGGGGAAGTTCAGAGGAACTTGTCCTTACTAGGCTTGATATTTACCAGTTCTGAAATGTTTTTAAGATTGGGGAAAGGGGTTTGAATTCCACATGTTTCCATGTACATCTTTTGGGTAGATACTGAATCAATATCTTATTTCTGTGTTGTTTTATGGGGCTCTGTAGGGTAAACATGAAAAGTTGTTGGTTCTGACATCCCAACTTCTATTCCTGTGAGAGGTGTTGAAATCTGTAATATGGTTGGATTTAACCACAACTGGCTTTAATGATTTAAATTGGATTTTTTGGAATGATTTTAACTGGGTTTAATGAAGTGTCAGGGCTATCAGCAGGCATAAACCTGATCAGTATTTTCCTTAATGTCCTGGGTGATGGAATGGAGTGTGTGCCCATTTGGAAAAAGAATAACAGTTAAAAGAAAATCCAGTGGAGAATGATTGGAGATACAGAAAATGTGACTCCACGAGGTAGGAATAGGAGGAGGAGAAATTTAGATTGAGTAAAAGAATAAAGGAGATGAAAAGGGCGTTTTTAAAATGTAGTTTTACATTTTAAAAAGTGGAATAATCTTTGTGAAGTATAAGAGGAGCAGACACAGGATAAAAGATAGTTAAAGCCTAGGAAAAGCTGTCTATTAAAATAGGAATGGAAGAAAACAACATGGGATGGTGATGGAGGTCTCATCTTCGAAAATCTTTTAGGACAGTTAGAAGAAACACCTTATTTAGTTGATTTTATTTTAAAGGTGGGAAATAACTTCCCAAAATGCCTGACAACCCTGCTCTCCAACAGGGAACTATGTCCCTGTTTTGTGTGAGAGAGGTCCTGCACTGGCAGATGCCTGGGAGGGGGAAAGTGAATGGGTTTAGACTTGCTGGGGTTTAATGTATTTAGTCATTTCACTGGTTAGAATCACAGAATTTGGGTTGGAAAAGACTCCTAAGATCATTGAGTCCAACCATTTAGCACAGAAGAAATGCAAGTGCTTACATGTCTTGTAAGTGTTGACAGCTTTTTTCCATAACTAAAGGAGGTCTTTTGCAGCTTGGTAGGAAGCCCCTGTACTGCTGGGAATTTTGTAGCAGGGGAGCTACAAAATTAGCACATGAAAATGCAGATTTAAGTTGTGAAAAAACCGACTTTTGGAATATTTCTCCCTTACCACCACCAAGAGTGTGCAGCACGATGCAAGACTTGTCAGGAAGCTGAGAGAGAATAAAGTTGATAGCCTTGCCCATAGGTGAGCTCCTGATGGGCTCCCTGTAGTCAGGTAGCTTGAAATCGCTTGTGGGTTTTGGTTTGTTTTTTTTTTTTTAATTTCATTGAAAAATATGAGATGAGGTTCATTACAAATCCAGAAAGTAAGAAGGTCAGACACCTCGCTGCTTGGCTGAAGAGTCTGATTAATCAACTGTTGATCTATAGTGAGAGAAACAATGTAATTAGAAAAATGGATTAGCTGTAAGGAAGCGTAAATCACACGGTTTAAAAAATTGTGTAGGAGAAAATCCTTTCTCACAAATTAAAGTAATAATAAATTTGGGTTTTTTTTTTCCCTTTTGAGATGAAACTTCTAATATGCTACCAAAAAAACTAAAATGTGACAGCCATGTCACCATTCCAGACTTATGCAGGATGGATTTTCCTGTGCTGGGAGGGTAAGTGCTGTCAGGAGAGGGTATAAGCTGTGCTAATGGAATGCAACCATATCAAAACTGGTTTTGGGGGTGGAAAACATTAAAAAAAAAAAAAATCCAGCAACAAGGTATCTTCTAGGCCAAACCAAACAACCATCAGCAATTAAGAATGCAGTTCTACCTCCCATGCAGAATGGGATTTGTGATGGAAGTGCTGCGTGTCATGGGAGCAGGAATAGTGCTGCACTGTGGAGGCTGAGGAACAGCTGATCTTTGTTTCCTGAGGCCCAGGAAATGTTCAGTTTGAGGTGACACTTTGTGACTCCAGGTTGCTGTAAATGTGGAAGGCAATGTAGCATGAACAGTGAGTGAATACAACTTACAAAAGAGTCTTTTCTTACCTTTTTTTTTTACCTCACTATGTAAACCACTGCATTTCCCTCTCCAGCAGGCAAAAGCAGTGTCTCAGTCCTCTGCCTTCTCCTCATTTCTTTATTTCCCCTGTTTACCTTGAAGAACACATGTGGGTGTCTCTCAGTGAAAAGAGAGCAAAGCTTTCATTTATTTGCCTCTTTTGAACAGAAACATGTGGATGTAAATGCTGTCCTGTGTGACTCGGGAAACTGCACTGTGTTTCCCTCCTGCCCAGCCCTGAGGAGACGTGGTGTGTCTGTTTTGGGGCACACATCCATCCATTGTGCAGCTGGGGCAGCCTTAGAGTCACCACAGCGAGCAGTTCAAGCAGTCAGCAGGAGCTGAAGCACTCCCTTTGCTCAATGAAAGACCTGAAGGAAAAGCTTGTGAGCCATGGAAGCTGAAAGCTGTCGGAGGTTCAGTTGGTGCTCTCTCCATCTCAGGGCTTGACTTGTATTGGGTAGTGCTCAGTATTTTTGGAAGCTTAGCCTGGCTTTGCCCGTGTTGTCAATAAATGTTTAATGTTATCTACTTTGCATTCGGTGTGTGTGATCTCTTTTCAAGCCTAGTGACAATGTCCAAACCTTTCTGTGTGTGGCTTTCTCAGTCATCATCACACAAGTGTCTGTGGGCTGGAAGGCCTTTCTGGTGACTAATGTGGGATTGAGTTCTCTTTGTATCTTGCAGAATTATTTTTTGGTTTCTGTTTTTGCTGGTCACTTCTTCCAGCAGGAGCCTTGTGTTATGTGCTGATGGTGGGAGATCTTCCTCACAGCCTGTTTCTTCATGTGCTTCACTTGTCTCACCACTTTCCCAGACTCTCTTTTCGTTTTCTCTCTTTGCCTTGCATTGACCTTCTCGTCTTTCCCCTGTTGCCCTTTTCCATTGTTCCTTTCTCTTTTGGGGATTTTTTTTTTCCACTTTTTTTCACCTCTATTGGCTACTCCCTTTCTGATTGTTTGCCAGATGCAGGACATCCGGTGGGCTTGGCCAGCCTGTGTTTTTGCAGCTGCTCTATGAATCCAGAAGGGACATTCTGGATACAGAAGCTGCTGTTGTCTTGTCACTCTCTATGCCTGAGTTACCACCTCGAGCAATAGATCTGCTCTGAGAACCAGGGGAGAATGGGAAAGGGATTTTGAAGCTGCCAGCTCTTTATCCATAGTTTAGGGATGATTCCCACAGTGGGTGGGCATGATCCCTAAACACGACTTTGCAGCTCTACAACTTTTATCTCCCCTGTATCTAGCAGTGCCAACTCCAACAGGATTTCAAGTGGTGAACACGCTTTTGTACTGAAGTCCAAAATCAATGATTACTTAGATTAAGTTATGTTCTGTAGAAAATATGCAAAGATTTTCAAGTGTCACAGAGTTGGGAGGTGGTCAGAAAACCAGACCATGCTTGCAGGGAAAGATGGTTGTATGGGCTGAGGCAGGGCAGGGAGTGAGGCTGGGTGTGAGGTTTTTATCTTGCAGAATTCCAGCAGCCAGGCACTGGGATTTCGTGGCTGGTGGATTAAGGGTGAGCTGAGATTTGACTTGTTAGTGTTTTTCATATGCTTGACTGCCTTGGCACGTCTAATCTTAGGAAAGTTTTGTTTGTTGTTCAGGTGACTGATTCCTGAGAATTTCCAACACCAGGGGAAGCCATGCAGTGTGAGCTGGGACATTGGGTGGGACGGTGGGAAGTGACAACCATGGAATGGTTTAGAGACTGAAGCCAACAGATGCCAGATGACTTTCCACTCCACCTACGAGCTTGCATTAAATTCAAACAATTGTAAATCCTCCCATGCGGTGGCTTGGATTGCTCCTAAGTTGGATGGGTTTTTGTACTAATCTCTTCTTCAGCTGGATAGTTTTCAGTTTGCAGGGGCTTTTTAGGAAACTTCTGGCTGCTGCTTGGGCAGAAACTCTGGGTGTTTTCTGGCTGTTGGTGGATCCCAGTGTCTGGAGGTAGAGCCAGGCCTGGGCAGTGCCTAAATCTGGAATAGCAGCTGGTCACAGCTGGCTGCCAGCGGGCACTGGGGGTCACACTGCCCATACACAGCTTCCCCAAGGGGAGGGTCTCAGCTTCAGCTTCCCTTCATCCTTATTTTCCCCACCCTACTCCAAATAGTTCTCCTATTTTAGTTCCAAATTAAGATACACAATTTCACAATTATCTGCAATCAAGAACATGATGTAACTTCTTTCTAACTCAAATACAATGTGGAGAGAAAATCCAGTCTCTCTTTTGGTGTAAAGGGTTTTGTATGGTTGTTTGTTTTTTTTCATTTGTAACAGACATAGAAGATTTATAAAATATGTTGAGAGACATGAAGTTGCTTAAAACTTACAAACTTTGAGATACATTTTTCTGTGAAATGACATTTGTCATTATTGCTTTCTTTAGCTGCACACATTATTTGAAATGAAATCTCGCTGTAAGCCCTCCAGAGCTGTGGATGTTTAATTTCTATTTTCATGGCATCCCATAAAATCAAAATTCAGTGTGATTTGTGATTGCTTAACTGCTCAACATGTCTTGTTCAGTCATGGTTCCTATCGTATTTTTCAGCCAAGAGTCCCTTTTAAGGTGACAGGAATAAAGTAATTTTGCATCCTAAGGTTATAATAGTTTGAAGCTGATAGTTTCTCTTCCTTCCTTCCTTTTTCATGTTTCTATTTTCTTTTAAAATTTAAGGTGGATGGGCCAGCTCTGTTGAGCCGGGTTTTTCCTGCATTTTTTGAAAGTTTTATAAACATGTGGTTCATTGAACAATTTATTTATTTCATGGTTTGGAATTTTATTGGTTTTTTTTCCCTTTGGTTAAATATATCACCTTGCCTTATTCTTGTGAGTTAAAGGAGAGCCTTAGCACCAAGCTGTTCTGTGTTGGTTGGGGTTTTTTTTTTCCCCCTAGTTCCTTACTCCATTGTATTTCTTGATCCTTATTTGAAGAGAGTTTCTGGGGGAAGCACGGAAACGTCACGTCTGTGCAGTGCAAACCAAATCCTGGTGCACGTCAAAAAAAGAGGTTGAAGTTCTGCCATGGCAGCGACTTAAATTACTCCAAATACCTGTGCAATTACAGCTCCTGTGGTCAGGGGGGGAGAAGGGATTGTTGGCCACTGACCTTGCAGGAGCAGGGTGAGCCCCTCTCTGTGCTGGCTCGGGCTTTGGGCAGCTGATCAGTCTGTCCTGAGTGCCACAGGCAGCAAATTAAATCACACTGCCCAGCAGTCACAAGGCCTTGGGGTTTTGGGCCAGCAAGCAGCAGCTTTAATGGAAACTCCTGTGAAAGGAGGCAGGGCTGCCTTTGATGTGTGTGGGTTGGTTTTTCACGTTAATGGTGCCTTGGGAAGGCTGAGCTGGAACAGAGACTGGACAGAGCTGGAGAATAAAGTAGGGATTTATTGAAAGGCCTCCAGGATCCACCTTGGGCAGGACAGGGCCTGACCAGGCCTACACACAAGGTGGACTCAAAATGGTCACAAAACAGACACAAAATGGATGACTGATCACAAGGTCTTACACCTTCATAAGTTTTGGTCCATTTGCATATTGGGGTTTAGTTGTCCAATTCCAGCTTCAGGTTGTGAGGTTCCATCCTTCTTGTTCCTCCCCTCAGCCCAGCATTGTTTGTGCTTTTGGGGCTGAAAGTTGTCCTTGGTCTCCAGCAGGAAAAGGATTTGTCTTGTCTACCTACTCTGTGAAGAGAGCTGAGTGACACTGAACATGAGGCTCAGAACTGCATCCCTAGGCAGCACAGAAATATGAAAGCTAAACCTTAAGGCATCAATTATACAGTCTTAAAAAAATGAACACAACCCCCAAACTCATCCATAGCAGAGCTTGGTATTCAGTCTGGTTTGGCTTAAAAAAAAAAAAAAAAAGAAAAAAAAAAGAAAAACAAAAA